>PNEQ01001019.1:0-35806 GCA_003012365.1 Medauroidea extradentata | reverse complement strand
AAAAAAAAAAAAAAAAAAAAAAAAAAAAAAAAAAAAAAAAAAAAAATCAACTGAAATCGGCATATTTGCTTTATATAATTAATACACTTTTTAGGCCTATTGATCAAACTACATATCGATGGTGAAGAATAAAAACCTTCTATGTCAATTTTTTTTTAAATTTCACAAGAAAGAGAAAAAAACGTTATTTTGTATGGAACACATCCACAGCTGTAATCTTTGTAATCTTGATATAACATGTTTAGTTAAAATTTTATTTACTATGTTCACTATGTCAAACATACTTCGTCAAATTTTCCGTGTAGTAACATTTAAAAAAGCTGAAAATTTACATAGAAGGTTTACATTCTTCATCATCGATATGTTCCTACCGATTGCACGATTTACCGTGCACGTCCTAACATTAAGTGACGTGTTCAGAGAGATTCGACATTTCCCGTCGTTTGCAGTTAAGCGCGGAAAGATACGAACTGGTTGAACATTGAAATTCAGCAGGGCTTTTTTGAATGCTCACATTATCCCGAACCAGCTATAGTACTGTTGCGGCCATTATATTTCAGCGCAGACTGAAATACCGAGCAGTACAAACACGAGTCTACGTATACAGTGATTACGATACCCGGGCGTGTAGCGCAACAGGGGCCTAACTCCGTGCTGTGTTGCCACATTGTGCGCGAAAAAATGACATTGTAGAACATGTCCCTACCTTCTTCGTCTTCAATTTAGCCCAGGATTCGCGTGGTATGCTTGCTATGCGGCACTTTCTGGACACAATGTATAAGGGTGGATTGCAGAATCAAGTGATGAAAATCTTGAGGTAAAGGTGAAAATAAGGAGAACGAGTGAAATCTAAGAATTTTTCGTTTGAATTGCAGAGTCAGGAAACTGAGATATCTCAGTTGAGGTGAAGTGTTACCACAATATTCGCAAGAAAAATAATTTTTCTTTGTGCATCGACTTGCGAATGTAGCTAAAATGTATATTTTTTTTCTCATTTACTCTCCACAAAACTTACATGACTGTGATTTGTTATCTTATATTTAGTGTTTCGCATACTGTAAAGGTGAAAAATAGCAAAATAAAAATGATAAAAAATATGTCATCGATTCTGTTTATAAAATGGCATCGTAACCACTTTGTTTATAAAATGGTATCGTAACCATTCTGTTTGATAACAAAAGGGTCAGTAAAAAAACACGACATCGCTTTCATGTAAAAATGTACAACGAATATAAATTATAAATGCCAATGCAGTCTTTCATTTACACCATGGTTATGTTCCACCTCTAAAATATTACCAATAAATTTAAAAATAAGAATATTACTCTCCCCCATGTGTCATTCTAACCTCAATTTACTGCCGCCATGATTAATTTGCAGCCTGAGAAATTTTTAAGGAAGGTATGAGGACACCTTAAGAAATTCTTAGTTTTTCCTTAGATTTTACTCACTTTTCGTCTCTGCAATGAAAATTTTTCATAGTTCACTCAGAGAAGCCTTAGATTTTTCTCAATATTACTATGCAATCGGCCTTAAGTCATGGAGCTTTGTTTATATCACGGCCGTAGAAGAACAGGTCTGGACACTCGCCTGGATATTTGACCCCCTTGTTGTTTGGCTGTAGTTCACCAAGTTACCGAGAATATTGTGTTTTATTGGCGCTGATGTTAGGGCGGTCGGACTAAACTCCGCCCACTTCCTTTCCGCTAAGATAAACAATTTATGAAAACGTATTTTTTTATCAATTTATGAAATACTTTCTTCGCTCACAAATTTAAGAAAAGGCTCCAGCAATCTTTATTTACTTTATAAATTTAACACTGGAAAAAAGTGAGCGGAGTTTGAGTCCGACCGCCCTAACTGAAGCGCCAATAAAACAATATTCTCGGTAACGTGGCGGACTACAGCCAAACAACAAGGGGGTCAAGCAAAATACATTGTTAGATAGGCGAGTGTACGGCCGTGGTTTATATTTACAAGTGGTGGGAACCAGAAATGGGCATAAATATTTTAAAAATGGAAGGATCGTATCAGAAGTGGTTAATCGCCAAATAAATATTTGTGTAGGGAGTATTTACTTTGCAAATAATTACTGTACTTCTAAAATGAAATAATCTGAGGTGACAAGCCATGTCATATTTACTTTTTTGTGCAAAACCGCTGACGACGATCAAAACGTCACCCTCATTATTAAACCTCGTAACTCCATTTTGTATGATAGCAGAAAGAATGAGAGAAAAGTCAGTTAAGTTTTTCTGCGGTGACATGAATCATTATTTTACATATTATAATAAAATAACTCTTTATATTTACTTCGTAACCAAATGTTGGACATACCATGTAGTTATGATTGAGAGACAAAAAGGCAAAAAACAAAAAGAATGGGTGACGAAAAATAACAAGGTTGTGTATTGTAATTTTGTTACTACAGTTATAGGAAAATAAGATTAGTGTGTTATTCATTATGTATTACAATTTCCTTGTAACTGAAACGAGAAACATAATTATTGCAAGTAAAACAATAGCAATAAGGTTAGAGCTTATCAATGTTTACATTCAAACTATCCCATATTTGATATTGACCCTACGTTCATGTGCCTTTTTTTTTATCACAATGACGAGTTCTATCATCTCCCAGAATATTGCCCTTTCCTCCCGGGACACCTGTATAGACACACACAAGTGATGTTTCTTAACTAAGAGGACAAACTCCGCTTGTGTTCCTCACAAAAAAATTAGACGAAAACATGAATTGTATTTTTCCGCTAAACTTTTTTACATCCCGATACAGCTTATGTGTAAACATATAATTTACGACGTCAATCTAGGCATCATTAAACATGCATTTCATCCCATAGATCTTCACTCACAACACTACAATGTGTGCAAGTAAATTCATTTTGGCGAGAGGATAGGTACAATTGGCGCCACGGCCGTCGAAGAACAGGTCTGGACACTCGCCCGGAAACTTGACCTCCTTGTTGTTTGGCTGTAGTTCACCAAGTTACCGAGAATATTGTGTTTTATTGGCGCTGACGTTACGGCGGTCGTACTAAACTCCGCCCACTTCCTTTCCGCTAAGATAAACAATTTATCAAAACGTATTTTTTATCAATTTATGAAATAGGCTACTTTCTTCGCTCACAAATTTAAGAAAAGGGTCAAGCAATCTTTATTTACTTTATAAATTTAACAATGGAAAAAAGTGGACGGAGTTTGAGTCTGACCGCCCGGAAAACAGCGCCAAAAAGTACGACATTTTTGGTAACTTGACGAACTACAGCCAAACAACAAGGGGTCAAGCAAAATACATTGTTAGATAGGCGAGTGTCCAAATCTGTTCTTCTACGACCGTGATTGGCGCTAATGAAAATTCACTCGCTGAAGTACGACAGGATGGTCTATTACCAGGATTTGATAACAGTCTAGAATGCTATTCGATGTTTCAAAATGACGGGAAAAAATAAACGTAACTTACATAGTGTCAACATGATAAATATTTTACTAAATGTTGCATCCACAGTGCATTTTTACACATATCATATTTTGTAGTATGTTCTATGACTAAAGTGGGAGAGGTGGTAAGACCGTTGCGTTGGAACGAAGGCAGTTTGTAGCTTGATGTCGGTGTACAGAGATGGGAGAAAGAGAGAATAAATGGTCCTAATCAGTACTTGTATTGTACTTAAATAAAATATTAGTTTTAGTAGTTCAAATTTCGAACACGGGTAAGATTTCAAACATACAAAAACTTGATATTTAGGCTGACCTTAACTACCCCCCTGAATTTTCATAAGCTCCTAACGTGGTATCGCTAAGTAAACCCTGTGTGCTGCTTTTCTTTACTGAAATGGTTTGTGGATACCGTCGCAGCGAAGTTGGTTTCGTTCAGTATCGTTCGATATGCAGTGCCAACATAATTTTGCAATAATACATACGTAAATAACAGAAAATTATTTTCGTATTTTTCTTTTATTATCTAAAGAAGGTGGTCTGCTTTACCAAATATTGTATGCTGATTGGTTTTACTGTCTATTTAGTACGGTAACAAATAGACAAAGTAATATTTTTTTTATTATTTTTTTTAAACACACCCTAATTTCTTGGCATTTGTGCGGTGAAATAAATCTTGAGTGATTTTAATTTCGGTAGGGTTGACATTTGGAAATATATTATTTGAAACTGGTATCGCAAATAACAGTAGGTATCAAACTGTAAAATAAAACACCAGTTACCAGCATTAGTCCAATTGCTTCCAGAAGCATTATTCAAATATCATACGTTGAACCAACTATCCCTGTAAAATCAATAGTTTAGCCAGTATATGAAAAGTAGTAATTCTTAATATATGCCAGTGTTTGTAATCAGATCGTAGTAACATATAAGGAGAAATGTGGTTACCGGTAAGTCGCACGGCAATATGCATTGTAAACAACACTAATTTGAGTATTTTAACTTTTGGAATTCTTCCTCTATACACAAGCGTGCGCTTTATTAAACAATTCAGTATTTATGCATAAGGGATTTAACAGTTTGCACTGTTCGTGAGACTCGTCACGCAGAGGGAAAAATAACAACGGGGGATTTACAAGCAGTTATCCGTCTGGACTGTTACCTTACGCAACAGTGGTCATACAAGTATACGTTGTCTGCTGGCCAACAGCTGTACAAAACTTGGCAGTGGTGACTCATGGTCTGTAACTATACCGGCCAGTTTGTCAGCTTACTGCAGTTTAGACTTCACTTTCACCTCACGTTGCTTGCTGAATCCTGTGCCACGTAACATACAGCGCCCTACTACGTCTGGCACATGCTCTCTGACTCCCGACACACCACTAAAATAAATCTAACACACTAGGCCTACATTACCAAATAAATATTCTATCTCCGTTTAGGGCAACACTAAAGTACCAATTCTACAACTAAACACGCGAGCTGCAATTTTAACAACAGCGTGTTTTATTTAACAACAAATATGCTTGTTTATATTATAATAAACATAAATACCGGCATCGTAATGCTTTAAACAGTTTGACGAAGGGCATTAACAATTTTGATTGCCATAATTAATTATAAATGATCAGAAGTGTACACAGCAAAAACTATTTATCAATGACATACCTGTCTATTGCTATTTTATTCACCAAACCTGAATCAAAACATTACCTTCACAAACAAAACATTTTCTTTAATTACACGTGCATGCTAGCATATTTCGTACACACTAAAATGGGTAAAGTAGTAGGTCTATGCTATTTAAATGTTAGCTACTAACACCTGACCTTCAAGCCTTGACCACGCCAATCCAGCATCCTTTAAAAGAAAGTGTTCTAACCCAATGTTCAACGAGACAGTAGCCATTTTCGTCTGCGCTCTACACATTTGTTTACAAATTTCACTCACCTCAAACTGCCAGTGTGCTGCTTGCAAAAGCTGTTTTGCTTGCTCCCTCGCACAACCTGCGGCCAGTACGAACTGATTGATCATTACTTGTTCCCTCAGCGAGTCCATTTTTCCAACAATCCAGCTACAAATACCCTCGCACACACCGGAACACTCACCTCCGCTACTACTTGTTTTCAAAACTACTCATCCCCCAGATATGAATGACGTCAGGAACCGTAACGTGATTGGTGCGCGGCGAAACGGCTGTTCCTACATTAGTCCATTCCCCCCTTACAATCTTGTTATTGCTGTTACATTTTGTTCGCCTACTCCCCGCACTGGAAATCCTAGAACCAGGTCATCGCGATGAACGTAAATAAACAGCGTTGCCACACGTGTCCACAACACTGTGATAAAAAAAACCGTATTTGTATACAAGGATTTTTACCTCGCATACGACGATGGACTAATGAACAAAATCTTCATCTGTAACAAATCCCAAAAGCCTATTACATCACTATACGAAACAAATCGGCGCGTTGAAGCGAATCAAATAATTAACCCTGCTCTGACGCTGGTACATTTGTTTTTAAGTTCAGCACGTGCAGCTGTGCTGCTAAAAACACTTGCATGAAACATTACTTTATGACAAGTTAAAATTTCACCTTTTTATTGTTCTAGTCTGTCAGGATTGAAGGGATTATAATTGTTCTGCCACAATTTACAAGCTGCACGTAATCTTGACATAGCTATTTCTTACCAAATGCAGAGAAAAATAACGTTGCTAGTGACGCTAAAATATGGTCGGCCTACACATTTCCAAAAATTATTTCTGCCGTAGCCTACCGGTTGTTGGAAGGTATTGCAACCATGCGGCTCTATTGGTAACGTTAGAACGCCACATTACCTTAGTCCAAGGAACCAATTTTCCATGTGATTTAACGGAAGTCAATATTATAGCTTTTGTAGGATGCCATTTAGTGTGTCCCTCTTCACTTAGACAAGTCGGCGGCGGGTCCACCAGGTCTAATTTCGCCCGGATTCAGGAGTCAGCTTTACGCTCCACGCGCTCCCCTCCACTAAACTTATTTTTCCTGTACTATCCCCGAAAACAAAATTTCGAGAAATCGGCCAATTCGGCGCCTTCCTTTAACCTGGCCGGATATGCTAACCCCATCCCCCCTCCTCCCATGGTCGGCATTTAGTCATAACTTACACATACACAAGTTTTAAGTACCTATATAAATAAATATACAGCTACACATTTTTATACTACTAAAATGTTCATAATAACAGTACTTGTTTTACACTGATTTCATATCACATTTTTTTACTGGGAAATTTTCTACTGCAATTCCAGTCTGCTGTTATATTGCTTACATAGCATACTAAATGTAATTCACATTTCTGTGGGAAAAAAAAGCTAACAACCGCACATTCGACAAGTGGCTATGGGCTTAAGAGTCATCACTGATTGAAAATTTCCACTTTTGATGTGCGAGGACAGCGGAGCGATAAGAGCCATAGTACCATGCTCAATGATAAACATATTGCCTGTATTCACAGCATGTCAACAGACGTGCAAGGTTTTCATTGTAGTCTTTTTCCTATGGGACTTTAAGCAGTCACCTTAAAATTAAATTCTGGATAGTATTACGTAAGAGGCAACACATACCACCCACTTTGCAATTTACGATTTCAGGCGGTATTTTCGGAGTTCAGCAGTATAAGAAAGCATTATTTTTTGTCATTTTGAGAGGCTTGAAAATCATATTTCTAAGAAGCGTTACAAATTTTTAAAAACATAGATGCATAGTTTTGAGCGTGTGTTGTTTTCGTGGATAAACGTAATACAAATATGTTAAGTGGTTTCTTTTAATAAGGTACCTAATACACATGACAAATTAAAACACTGTCCATGCACCAGGCGAGGACTATAGGATGTGAGACTAGCTGCAGCTTAGCCCATTATAAAATATCTCTAGCACTACTATTGTTTTGTATAGACTACTGGAGATACCTAAGGGTAAAAGGGACTTTTCAGATCACCAGCATCAGGCTGCTAAGTTTTTATAAACATACCAATATTACAATCACGTCATTACTTGCAACTACAAAAAAACACGACATTAGTATGTACACCAATGGAATAGTACCATGGTGGCATTACAATCATTTGGGGTAACTTTTTACTGGTCAGGGCAACTTTGTACCACCAGCATAGTTTAAATTCAAATGAAGTATTTCAGAATTTAAAAATACAGCTGCGTTCTAGATGAATGAATTTGTTAAGCTTGAAGTTTGCATAGTGATTGAATACCATAATGCTATTATATAAAATAAAATGCCTGGTACAATGCTACCCCAAAATGGTACATAGTTACCCCAAATGACTGTACATGCAGTCAGTGGTGGCTCGCAGGTTGTTGCCAGGGTGTGCACAAAGTTGCAGAGAATTGTACTCTCCAGTGAACTCACCACTGTATACCAATGACCATGGAATATCTACTGGCTACTTATTCTTCTGTTGTGACCAGACAGTAATAAGCGCCACCTACATACCAGCATGTCAGTGGCTGTAGCGTCAAATAGCACACAACCCTGTACAGTTCTATGCAACTTGTGCACACCCTGGCGACAACCTACGAGCCGCCACTGCATGCAGTACTTTACCTTAATACAACATAGCTGTAAGCTGACTGGTGTATTCACTGTAGAACAAGGAAACCATTTATTTAGCACTACCAACTCTCGAGACGAAGCATGTAGAAGAAACAGAGCAGATAAAAGGGAAAAATACATGACATTAACTGGGCTTTAATTTGCAGCATCAAGCACAACGTACCTCACTGCAATTTTGGTTTAAACAAGCCATAACATTTAACAGACAATATAATATACGTGAGCATTATCATGGTATAGAAATCAATATAATGCAGAAATAATATGCATAAGAATGTCAATTCCTCGGTTACCTATGTGTTTCAGGAAAAACTTCCATGCACAGGCTGAGTCTGAGAAATGGAAAGATTAAAACATTTTGCACAAACTGAGCCTAAAAAAAATAATAATAATTTATATATATATACACACACACACACACACACACACACACATATTATTTACACGAGTTAGAAATTGTTAGTTCCGCTGAAAGTTATGACCGACTGTAAGTTATAATATTTTTTGAATGTGGCATCACTCAGATGGCATCCTTTGTTTTGCACACATTGTCAGCATCTGATGGTGAATCCACTCATGACATTGTGCAACATCTCAAACAGAAAGTTGTTAATTTCAGCAAATTCTATCTTTCAAATCACCTCTGATTCTTGGACTTGAAGTAGTCACAAACGAAAAAAAAGTCTGCAGCCATTAAACTGAGTTAACAGGCGGGCCATGGAATATCACTATTTCTGCTGATGAGACGACCAGGAAATACAAGTCAAAGCAAATTCATAGACACTGCAGCAGTATGGCTTGTTGCATCATCCTGCTGGAAGAGAGTGTCTTCATCTGAAAAAATATTGACTAACACTCAATGATCTGTGGCTACCAAAATTTCCACCTGCCTAGAAGCCCAAGGTCACGTCCCCCACTCTCGTAACCCCTACCAAGGCATCCAACCAGTCTTCAAAGCTTCCCGTTTCACTGCCTCAGCCTGTACAAGAAAATAATCCCGCAAACAGACAGGGATTTGCTTTAGGATAGGAGTGGGAAAAAGGTCTCAAATTTTGCTTGTGCCTCTAGACATAAAAGTTTTCAGAATGTCCTGAGGATGTGTGCAAAGCAATGAATTAGCAGACTATTATTATACTAAATCACAAGCATAAAGGTGGTATTTAAAATTATTACCAAAAAATCACCACAGAATTATATTTAATTGTTTGATGTATGCGACAAAATGTGAATTAACTGTTATTCTTAATTCCATAAGGAATCTAATTAACATATATTTCACAGATCCTCCACGTTTAACCTTCCCAACATACAGTAAACTGCAAACAAACTTTTTTTTTTTTTTTTTTAATTTGTGTACATGAAAGTTTGCCACAAAGTACAAAATGTAATTCAGTCTGGAAAAACAAGCATAAAATATGCAATGTACAGCTTACAATGATTAGTATGGGAGTGTGCCTTAGAAAATAGAAGGCAGTTTAAATTTACTTGAGATTCAAGAAATAATTATTTAAAATATATTTTCAAATGACAATCAAATTAGTTTATACTCTCTCTTCTGCAAATAAAAAGTGTGTTGAAATAGATAATTAGCATGTTTAAATGTACAAGAAATGCAGTTCTGTAGAACAGGATTGCAAAAATAAGTGTAGGAAGCTCAGTGACATGCCAACTTTTAATTGAATGTGGGGGAAAATTATTGGTGGTGGGAGGGGGGGAGAAAAAACTATTCATATTATTTGACACACAAGGTGTGATTGGAGTAAGTTTTTCCCTACTACTCACACCATTATCATTCTGAAATTATGTAAATCTGGGTAAATGAAGGGAAACAAAGAGAAAATGTGGGAGAAGAAATTGGAGGTGGACAATATTTTCCCCCTCCAGTCTACTTAAGTGGTGGTGACTTCCCCCCTTGGCAAAGTTTTGAGGAAGTGTTAAAAATGTGGCTGTTCACCAAGGGTACAGTCTACAGCAATTTTCTATGTCATATTTTTATTTTTACTTTTGATATTTTTTTCGCTTATTTTAGAGGTAATTGTGACTTAATTTTGCTCTTATGAAATGTTTTTCTCTCTCACAGTTTTCGCGTAATGACTCGTAAACTTCAAAATTTACATTTTACGGTTTAATTTATGCCACCAAAACCAATCAACATGCCAAACTGAAAAAAATTTACAGTGAATAACTATTTTGTCCGCTACAAGGTCTCCTATACAAAAACAAAAAATATTATTTTGTATTTGTTTTAAATATGTTTACTTTTGGCCAGAGTACGAGGCTTGATGAGAACCAAACCACCTCTATTCACAGAGCCAAACTGGTATGCAAGGTTTTCATCTTAGTCTTTGTCCTATGGTACTTTCGGCAGTGACATTAAAATTTTATTTTTTAATTGTATGAAGTGTAGGCCAATGCACAATGTTTTGCATGTTACGAATTCAGGTGGTATTTTCGAAACTATAGCAGTCAATTTTTTTTAACAATTCTGAGAGGCCTGAAAATCATGTTTTTAACTCTGAAAATTAGGTTTCTAAGAAGCGTGCTGAATTTATAAAATCATAGAAGCACAGTTTCAAGTGTGTGTTCTTTTAGTAGATAAACGTAATATGAAATATGGATCAGTTAAACAGTTTCACGTAAAAAAAAATAACATGTGACATGCTACAACACTGTCCATGCATCAGGCAAGGACATCTCTTAAAAGCTTTGTAGGTACATCTCCTTCCCAGCTAATTACCAAGTTAGTACATAATGTATACATATATTCCTGAAACTGGCTCAGTGATAATACAGTACAACATATAATCTTCCTGCAAGCTGAATATACAATTTGTTAGCACCACATCACATATCAAAAGGAGTCCTCGATGGAAAAACAAATACCAGTAGAGTTCCTTGTTTTCAGGGACAATTGGCCAATGACAGAAAGCAAAAAAAAAATCTACATTGGTACCAGCACACTCAGAAGCTCTGACTGTGTTCAACTTCCATTACACAAAATTTAAAAGTTCATGTAGGCCTATCATTAAATTACTACAGCAACCTGTATCCAACACGTCCAACAATCACTCTTAAGCTTTTCTGAAACTTACAAACATGACTATACATTTTGTACATTTCCTGTTAATATTTGTGTTAAAGTACAGAAGAAGTTTCCCAGAAATTAGCAAAGGATTTTTATGAGCTAAAGGACTACTCTTATATTCTTAACTTACATTATGAAAGAGAAAAATATTTAGTAGCAATAATGATAAACAGTAAGTTACAGTAAGGGTTAACATCAAAGTGTATGATTTAGTGGAATATTGTGATTATACACACTGCAGAGCTATGTTGTCCCAGAAAGCCAATGGTGAGACAAGAAATACAAGCTGAAATTGGCTGTAGTCAACAAATACAGTAACAAAAATAAAACAAGAAAAAAACCATCAGGTGCTGTTAAATAAAAAAATTAAATAAAAATAAATAAACATAATACTCAAGCAAAAAAACTAAGCAAGTTCTGGACACTACAATAAAAACAGCACACACAATTGTCCTGAGTCTTCTAATTTTTCTCAGGATCAAAGGTATTTCCTTATGGAATAATTAAGTGTTTTATTTTAGTTTGTATTTGTATTGACTAATGTCAAACTCTGCTTGTTTTTCTTATCTCACTCTTTATTTTATAGGCTGACATAGCACTGCACTGGTGATGTTTACAATATTCCAATAAATCATGTACTCCCATTGCAAAAATATTTCAATGAAGTGATTTTGGTCAGCACTTAACAAGCAAGTTCTTTAGCACTGGTGAGAGGTAAGTAGGAAGCAGCACTGGAATTAATGGGTGGGAGCGAAAGATACCCGAGAAAACCAGCCGACCAGCAGCATCAACCTGCACGTTTCCTACATGCGAAAATTCGAGGACAGACCCCGTTGGGAATCCAAACCAGATCACCTTGGTGGGAGGCTAGCGCTCAAGCCACGCGCCAACCATGGCCCCCCATCTTTCAATTACATTAATTAAGTGTATAATGCAATACCGTGCAAAGAAAAGTATCTTACAACTTTCAAAATTTTTTTTAATTTATTGCAAGTATAATCTTTATAAACACAATTTCAAACAATGGACACATCAATTTACATTTATGTACAATTTCTTTTTCCAAATAGAATCCAACATGATTACAAGTTTTTAGTTGGACAAAATTCATTCAGATAGAGTAGTTAAAAAATCTTTCACATATTTTAAAATATGTAGCCTATTCAAAATATTTTCTGTCCGCAAGAAATAACAAATATAAAATGGACACACTACACTATTTTTACTGTACAATATCCACTCTCCACAGCAGTAGGCCCCAGTAACGAATACTTGTTGACTGAGCTCGTTCAACAAAGAAACGCAACACTAACATATTTTTAAGGAAGTATAACCTACATTTCTAATGGACTAATAAAAATAAGAAACTGGAATGGTAAGACATAATGCAGTCAGTCAAGTTCAGTTTATATTGACATAACGCTTACATGCTAGATAACATTTATTGCTTGACTTTCAAATCAAAATTTGGTTAGAATCACCGACTTCAAGTCCCAGGTACTGTGTTCACATACTTTAACTCTTAAGACTATACAATGTTACAATCAATCTCCTGTAAACACGTATATGCATTAATTTCTCACAGTTAAAAACACCATACTTTACCATCCTTCATGCAGTAAACCTTCAGTATTTAAACACAACTTATAATAGTCGAACACATAAATGGCTTTTAAATACACAATTGCATAGGAAAAGCAGGCCTTTTTTGAACTCTCAGAGGTGAATAATGCTACCACACTAATAAGTGAAAAAATTACAGACTGCTTGAATAACAAAACTCAGCAACACTGAGTCCCACAAATTTTAACATTCAATGAACCATTAACTTGAGGCAACATCTTAATTTGTGGCAATGAGCACTTGTCCACCTGCCCTTGTGTCCTTCACGAGATACAAGCACTTGTTCCTTTCATGAAGTAGGCTGTACACCAAATTTGGACACGTTTGTTGGTCTGTATTGTAACCAAAAAGATAAGATGGTTTGAATCTTGAGTAATGTCCAATCAATTTGATATAAGCTGCTGCTGTTTTCAACAGATGCCAAATAGAAATCTCGTGCAACACATCTATGGTCTCACCATCCTGCATATTCTAACAAACGCGGATCAAAATGAAATTTTATTTTAAATGCTGTAAACTAGTAGTCTTCAACCCGCGGGCCGCCAGCTCACTAGTTTCTTGTGGCCCACAGACAATTTTTAATAAACAATACTACCTCGTTTCTAGCTAATCCCAGATACATTTTTTTTTTTTTTTTTTTACATTTCTTATCCAAGGAAAATATCTCTATCACACTAAATTTGCTGTTCTGTTAACAAGGCTAGGCATATCATGTTTCTTCCTGATATATTTTCGGTGTGCGACGTAATGATGCTGTGTCCCCTTCACAGCATCAAATAAAATATATTGAGACAGATAAGTGACTTAGGTCTGTGTTAGTAGTCGTTATTCACATCTCGTCTTGAGACCATATCAGGTGATGCAGTCTAGACAAACACGTTTATTTAATAGACATTTCTTGAGATGTCCGTAGCTGATACTAGTATCAAAATTCCTTTATCAAGTAATGCAAGACTATGAGATGCGATTTTTTGGAATATCAAATGTCTAGTTTTATGGTGTGTGTGTGTGTTGGTAATGAAAGTAACCAGAATATGGTAATATTATTTTTTCCGTTATTGTAGTGAAAAAACTTATGATAGGTATTTGTTGAATGTTTGTTATATGTGCGAGGAGGCAAATTGACTAACATAATATCACGACATAAAAATTTTAATTTTGTTGGTTTACAGTCAAGAATTGAGTGTTGCGTTGGATGAAAGTCTGTGAATTATAATATACTTTGCATCAACGGCAGATAAAGTGTTCAACTCCCATGATGCAAATTGCCATATGAGGTATTATATTGCTGAGTAGAGGTTAGGTATGGTAAATGGCGAATTGGTGTGTTGTTACAAATACATCCAAAAACTTTTATTTGATAGTTAAATGTATATAGCCTACCTTTTATTTCGTATTTTCAAACACTTCCAACAATTGTTATATTATCAATTAGCACATTTACTTATCTTAGAGGTAAGCATTGATTGGTAGAGTTATTTCTTTCCACATCATAATAATATTAACCCTTCTTGTTCTGTAATATTTGTTTGTCGAAATAGTTTCTTCTCTAGTGCTATGCTTATGTACATGTTTAAGGTTCTTGAAATTGTTTTGCTGTATAACAATTTGTGGGCGTACAAGGAAAACCCTTTAAGTCCATAAAATGAAACTGAGAAAATTGGATATTTATATTTGTATGGGTCTGTAAAATATTGTATAATATACATTGTACTGAAAGTTGTTTGAAAGGAATATATAATTTTCTATCATTATCAATCTGGACTTAAAGGGTTTTCCTTGTATGCTCACGAATAGTAATAATGTTTTGCTCACAATTGGGCAATCGTTAATAGCGTCACAGCTTACATTAACATAGATATTGTGTTGTGTTACTTCTGTCATGTTTGAAAAAATGTTTGTTATATCAGTTCCTAAACAAGTAAAAAAATGTAACTTGTGCCTCAAACTAATAATACGTGATTATGTTGGATCAGAAGGCAAAAGCAAAACACTTGCATCACGTAACACAAAAAACTCAAGTTCACTTCATCCCTCAAATAAAATAAACAGAGCCCCAAGAGAACTACCAAGAAATAATATCAGCACTAGCTCATATAAAAAGGGAGGTTATTATTTTAACACACTGAAAACAACATATTTGTCTTATGTATGCATTGCGGAAGATGACTCTGTGAGAAAAAACAAACAAAATTGTAAATTCATATACTGGTTTAGGATGTCCTTACTTACATGAAGGGGAAATGATTAAGAATAGCTACTCATCAAACACCATCCAAACTACTGATTTAAAAGGCATCGTTTATTAATGAAAAAGGTTTCCGTGGGTATTGAAGTAGTAGTACGTAAAAAAATTTTAGTTTAATAACTTCAACATTTACTGTTTTTCATTAGATTAAGTTATGTTAGTTTAGTTTTGGTTACGTTAGGTTATTTTACCTGTAAGTTGTCTATTTTTTGCTAAGCTAGGTTAAGGTTGGGTAAACTAACCTAATAATATTTACCCAAGAAGGCTCAATATGAGGCAGTATTATATTTATAACTGTATTGTTAGAGACTCTGGAAAAGTTCTAGTCGACCTACAATTCAAACAGGTTATTTGCATCCTGTGTGTTTTTTCTAAGCTGTAAAGCTGATTCTTCATTACAACTATCATTATCTTAGCTTTCACAAAAATAAAAAAGGACCAGTATGCACAATAAGTGACAAGTCTATTTTATTGTTGTATGTGAATATGTACACCATCCATTAATTACTTGTTTATATTTTGATTCTTTTATAGCTTAAGTATAGCCGGAATAGCTAAGAATTGTTTTTTTTGTACCGATACAATTTACTTCCACACACAAGTTGTGCTACGCAATATCTTCTCATTACAATGATATGATTACAATTACATAACTAACAAATGTCAAATGGGACAAATATAAACAAAAATCACATCTCAAGTCGCCTCTCTTCCACACTTCCCTAATAGGAGTATATTTTAGCGAATATTCCTCACTTGATATCTGTTTCAGTAACTATTTATATGTTGTCCTAAGACTCTATTATTAAATTGTGGAATCGAGTTTCAAGCAACTTGATACACACTCAGCTGAGAGTTACTTGAAAAAAACTAGAAAATAAATCTCAAGATGTGTTTATTTTACAAACCTCTTCTCAGGATTAGTCTCTGATATACAATTAATATGGACCTTAGATCAGTGACAAAGTTGCAGATTTATAACGGTGTGACATAATAACTGTTCAAAATGTAGCTTTTTACAAATATTCTGTCATGATTCACATCATGATAGTTATTTTTTGGTGCGACCCACTAGACTTCAGGAAGGAAATAATTGGCCCTTTATTGAAAAAAGGTTGAAGACCACTGGTGTAGACTAACCACTTTATTGAAGTTAAAAGTTTTAATAAAACACCAGTAAAAAAAAAATTACACATAGAATGAAAGGTCAACAAATTCTAACTAAGTTTTTAATTTCTTTTGTGGTTGCTCGAAACCAGCAATTCGGAAATCTAAGGTTTAAGAATTTAGGGTTAATACTTTAGGATGACATATGTGCTACAACGTTGGAAACTTATTGATGTTTTTATGTTATTTTGTTTTCCCACACATTTCAATTTAATAAATTAACTTTTTTTTTTTTTATTAGAACTGATATTTGTGGATCCCTCCCAGCCAGGAATATTGCATGAAAATCCATTTGTACCTACAATAAAGGTTATTTTATTACAAAATATGAAATTCATTTTGAAATAAATACATATGCAGTATTACACATAAAACAACAATGTGCTTTTCTAGGGCACAAGAGCATTGGCACACAAATTCAGATGCAGCCTAGATAAAACTATTGTACAAACACCAGAAACAAACCTCTAAACACAAGAAATGTCGTTAACTGTAACAAACATACCTGCAGGTCTCTTAAAAATGTTCAATTACAACAACACACTTTGCTAGCAGTTCATGGATATGGTATCACATTGATGTCCTCAGTTTTACATGAACTAAGCAAATTTTATACAGTACTAGAAAATTATTAGGACAATTTTACATTTTTTAAGACGAAAAAGAAAATGGCACAAGTTTAAATAACAAGTAAAATAAAATTTTCTATTTACACCAACCAACAGTCTACATCCAAAAGTAAAATATGTAGAAATATACTAAGATTACTTGAATCACAGATTACAATTGGGGGAAGGCAGCATAAAACCATAGAGGTTAACGTTAGTGGACTAACCCACAGATGGTGATTACGCATCTACCAGCAACAATGTAGAGATACGTTATTAATTATGTGTACACTTTTGTACTAAGCACTGTATTCAACCTCACACAGCATACAAATTATTTGCAATAAACAAATTATTTTAGCATAATAGATCACCGTACAGAAGTTCATTAATTTGTAAATGTTGAGATTTAGTACGTTTAAGGTCTGTTCTTGGACTGTAATTAAAGACTGCATCTATCATTTCAGTTTTCTCTCACTCACAATACACACAGGCACTAAATGTTCACTCCCCAAATAGCTAGCACAGTCAGTCTTGAAAACTTTAAAAGCCCAGTCCATGAGAAAGCATGTAGCATGTGTTAAATCAAGGGCAATACTAAGAAAGACTGTCTAAAACGAGCCATTTTATGTTTCCATCACTGTTACAGTGACAATAAATAATTGAAAGTCTTAAAATTGGTTGGAATCTCAGTCAGGCAACAACTGTACACATTACTTACACGTTAAATTATTATACAGATTATTTAAATTACAATAAGTAAATATTTTCATTCCAATTAAACTGATACTGCAAATAGCATTAAAGGTGGATTCGCAATACCCCAACGAGTTCAACACGACAGCTTGGACACAACCATTCTTTAAGCAAGACACAGCCACGAAGATTCTGGTAGCGTTCACAATGCTCGTAAACGTGGACATGCGGTTCGTTATGGTATGGCTGTCTGCAGCACCAAAAATTAGAAGTCAGAGTATTTTATTGAATATATTATTTCAATCAGCTGTTTCATGAAAATACGAATCAAATTGTAAAAAAAAACTGTTACGAAAGAAAAGACAACATAAAAATAATGCATAATGTTCTTCGATGAAACGAAAGTACTATTACAAAAAAAACAGGTATTTATTATTTAATTGCAAATAACCTAGTCACTTGGTTTATAAACAAGCAATAAGTATCTGGCACAATAATTAACTGAAGTCAAGGTACTTTTCGTTAAGTTTATCTGTTTTCAAAGTGTTGTTATAAATAAAACATTTTTGTACAAGTAAAATAAGTTCGAAGTAAATAAATTTTGTTTTGTAATGTTGCATTTTTTTTTCCTTGCAAGGCCCGAAACTGCGAAAATTAGAAATTGGCTCTACTATTGTCTGGCTGTCGGGGCGGTAATTTTGTTGGGCTGATCCTTGCTTATTATTGGTTGCTGCTCAAGTTTTGCTGTGTCGGGGATGTTGCGTTGGTCTTGTGTGACATTGTGAATCCACCTTAAGAGATGAAAACTGACTGGGTGAAAAAAAAAAAAAAAAAAAACTTAACGAACCATCTGGTTGACCGAAGAACATTAATTAGCTTTCATAAAAAACAATTCTAATATATAAGAGGTCTGAAAAAAATTTTAACAACTATGGAGGATATATTCTGAAATAAAACTGTTACCCAATAATAAAGGCTATGTTTTAAACAAAGTACAAACATTACACAATGGTAACACTAGCTTCTATGTGTGGTGAAGTATTTTGAATTTAAATAAACAGCACAATAAACATTTTTTTCATAAATTACGTGCATCTGCAACTATCACATGTAACAAGTTTATATGTTGCGAAAACTTATGAAAATTCTAGAAACTTCATGGTTGAAATTATTTTCCTTACTGGTTAAACAAAACTATTTTAGAGCCAAACTTTTGGCAAAATGACAATTCTGTGAAATCATCACAATACTTCCTTTGATATAAAACTGTGCGTGGAATAAGGGTTACAACTAATTTTAAATGAAAACATACATGAATATAAAATACATCGTGCTAATATGCAAAGTTCGCTGATATATCGACTTTAAAAATTTTAATTTTTTTTACCACACCACAGACTGGAAAATTTCCATAAGAGGCAACAAATTCATGGCAATAACAAACAAAAATTATTACAAGATGTAAAGCCTCTGCAACAAGGAGACAAGATGGCTCACTATATGTCATGTTAAAACGACCAGAGTTTGACGCTAGAAGGAACCATAGCACAACTATTAATGAGAGTTCAAGTGTGCAAACCCACAGAAGTCGTCAATGTATTCTTTCTGCAACGATAAATTACATGCGTCCTGGAACTGGTCCCAAACAGTAACCGAGATATTGTTCATGGACTCAAACAAAAAATTATTTTCATCATCATGAAAGGTGAATCGAGAGTAGTCTACATCTTCTGCTTCTTGTTTAATAGTAACAGTACTCATACTGTCAACAGTACGAGATATAACTGACTGTTTCCTTGGCACCCTCCTAGCCAACTTGCCATTCTCTGGTGGAAACTGCCAGTTGTATGGACCTACATTTTTCTCACTCGTGTACTTTAACCTGTGAAGAACAACAGAACAAGGCTTCACCTTATACAGTACAACAGAACATGGCTTCAGCCCAGAAACTTCCAATTGACCAATAAACTCTTGGTGGTGATTATTAAATTTCTCAAACCCATAGAATTCACCAATTTCATCTTCTGCAAGATCAAATCCATGGCAGTAGCTACCCGGGTCATCTACTGCAATGCTGCTATCAATGTCTGTGTTAACGTCACTTTTTGGAAAACCCCAGAACTCACCTGATAAATCATGGCACGAAAGTGAACAAGTTTTACAACGGTGCACCGGGTTTAAATGTGCTAAATCTGACTGTTTATCACTGCCAAGGGAGAAGACAATCCCATCAAAAGTTTTTGCAGATGGAAGTTTCTTTTTCTTTATTACTCTAGATTTAATTCCAATTTTTGGGAGTGAATTTGAATCTACAGTACTGGCATTAATAACACAGTTCTGTTTTTCTCCTGTATCTGGAACATTTTCTTCTGCAAAGTTTTTCTTTTCAGTACCTAGAGAATACGTGATGACACTTTTGAATGCAGCTTCAAGTCTTTTCTCACTGCCCTCGTCAATGTACTGCAAACTCATTGATGGTTTCACAAAGAGCGAACACTTCTTCGGAGCACTCGTGGCAGTCTCTACTTTCATTATGGCAGATTGAGTGTTCTTTAAGTTCTGGTGTGCAATTTGGACAGCAACAGGAGATTTCCACGCTGACCTATGACCTGTCCGTTGACTCCGCAAATGTGGCATCACAGAATGCTTTTACCACCATGTAAGCCAGCCTAGAAGACAAAAATGTTGCTTAGTTCATGACTGAAGAAAACATATTTCTTTTTAAAACCACCTTCAACAATTCATAAATAACAAACATAAAATTCTGAACATTTTTTTTTGCTGAAGTTTACACAATAAATCCCTGCCATGGGTATATATTTGCAATGTAACAGTTATTCTGTAAACTTGTAAAATATGTTCAATTACAAGAACTTCAAAAACCTGACAGCTTGACATTTTGTACAGTCAGAGCCATTTCTAATTTTACCATCCTACAAGATACAGACAAAACACACAGTCAATATAACTTCTTAAAGAGACCCTTAAATCATATGCACATAATGTATAGCTTATTAATCTTACACTATACAAGAAAATATTGAATAATACTAACTAAATTATGAAAGGAATTCATGCAATTTGACTATTAAAAAACAAATGTTTACAATGAATAAGGTACAGTATCTGTATTGGTCAACCCTCTTCTACAAAGTAATTTTCACAGGGATTTATTATTTTGTCGTGGTGTTGCGACAAGTAAGATTTTCATGCTCCTAATACAACTACCGCATAAAATGTGAACAGTCCAAGTTAAGTTGATAGTAAAATTACTGAATCAAAAAACTACATACTGACAAATAAATCAAGTCTTTGAATGATTCCTGCAATGTGTAAGTATCAGAAACTGAACCTTTTTGTAGACATATGCCACAGTGAGTAAACATTTGCCATGTTGTAGAAAAACTCCATCATAAAAAAAAACAATCCTAGATGTTGTCCACGAACATACAACATACAGATAATTCCAAAAAGGAATAGCTATAGTTGTATCCTTAAAGACGACATGGAAAAAATAAAACATTGAACACAAAACAATTCTGGAACACAATATATTCATATGAAGGCAAAAAAAGAAAACAGTGACAACACAAATGACAAGAGACTTAAATAAATGTGAACACAGATGACACAACAAAGAGAAAATAGACCAAAAGTAATCTGCGTCTGTTGGCGACAACTGATGGAATGTTTCGGGAAATGAGATTTGACGGTCACGTATATACAACGAGCAAGTATTGCTCAATCAGGCAGACGAGCAAGATACGTACTAGGTTAGAGGTGCAGGTTGATGCAACTGCTACAGAGTTAGGGCACATTTAGGAGAATGCAAAGAAGGGAACATGTAGGCTAGATACTTGTACAGAATGTAGGCAAACAAGTGGAAAAATGAAATTAAAGAGCAACAAGTGTATGGTCTTACAACTGTAGCAATGGAGAGAGAGAAAAAGGGAGTGCAAGTTACTGAACATATTTCCCTGAGAATGTTTGATACATTACATAGGAAGACACCTACTACTATACTTGTAGGATGCTATGACAGACAGCCCCAATAGTTGCAAATTCCTCATATAAATGGTGGGAAGGGTAGCTTATCATTCAGTAAATAGGAAAAGCTGTACAGCGAGGGTTAATGGAAGGGAAAGGAGTTATTAGGGTCAACCACACTTGGTAACAAGTTTTTGTGCAACAGGATCTTTAACGAAGGTAGCAGGCATCAGTCAGCTGCAGTCATTCGAGGAAACCCAGAATAATTTGGATGCACGTGCCACAAACACCCCCAATAAAATGGCACAGATGGCCTAAAGCAGTGGCGATGCGTAATGCAGTGCTCTCGTGCTGTAGCACTGAGTAAACTTTTACAAAGTTATTGTATACTACTTAATTTTATTAAATTTCAGGTAATGTACCACAATTTATGCTTCTAACCTTTCTTAATAAGAGATTGACTGCTTTGCGCAAAGTTGTATAGGTGGACGGAGTTATCTCAAGTAATTTCGTTCGTGTAAGGCACCCTTTTCTATGGTGTAAACCTGGCCTGGTGCTACCATCGACTAACGCACGGCTGTCACTCCCCTTTCCTACCCCCTATTCGGTCTAGAGGTGTAGAGAGATGCGAGAACCTCGCCTTTATCAACACCTGCTCCGTGCAATGAGCAGAGTAGCCCTGGTACCTACTGCGCAAGCGAGCGACAGTTATGTCAGCGCGTTGACAATGATGGCCGCTCGCATCGCACATATGTTTGTACATTGCAGACTGGTAAACAAAGTAATTTTCACTGTCGCATGGACATGTAGCTGACTTAGAATAACTTTTATGAGTTGTACATTACTACATATTATTATTGTAAGTTGCGAGTGTGAGTGATGTGATACTGTGCATAAATAATGAACTGCTGTAGAATCTATGTTATTAGTCTTTGGCGCAAATGATACATTACCAATGCTTTATGATGGGATGATTTGGTAAGTCGAATTTTACAATATTGATTCATTTTGTGTAAATCTGTGTTGATAGAGTGTAAGTATAAACATATTTTAAGGTTTGTGTCCGTGATTTATTAGTGGCAGGTTTGTTTTCCGAATGTGACGTGGGTCAAACTGTACGCATTTATTTACGTGTTTCGTAATTTTAATCATAAATATCGTAGGCCTAAGGCCTAGCTGATAATAAAACGAGCTACGCAGTGTATGTGTTGATTTCAGAGTGGACAAGCACATGAAAAATCTAGTTTTCATAACTGAAGGATTTATTAACTTATAGTTCTTTGAATATTTATTTAATAATATCAAAATGATATGCCAATGTGGGGCTGAAGATATGTGTAGGCCTACTTCGCATGTGATATAAAATTGCATCTGCATTTAGACAAGCTGAACTCTAACGTAGTCTTACGATGTCTCACATGCGAAATTGTTGGCATTTTATCTACAAATCGGGTACACATTAATAGTGAGGCACCACAGATGGAATGCAGAAAGAACTAATGTACAGAAAATAGTATTGTAGGCTATAGAAGTGACTTTGCACGAATTTATACTTACTTGCCATTAGTGGTATTCATTGCTTGTATATTTAATGAGTACTATACATTGTAGATAACATTTTTCGGAGCAGTGTAATGTAGCCACAAAAAAAGTCCATGGCTTGGTTTCACCAACCTCTGTTAAGAGTGCGTGGTAGATAAATAAATGCTGAAAACATCAATTGATTTCTACACTTTTTTCGAAGCTAATATGGATAAAGTACTCAATGACAATCCTAGATAATGGTATTTGCCAACTTTATGAGTAAAAATTTGTCCAGAATAACTAATTCCTTATGCGTGATCTCTTGCGCCGCAGTTAAATGCACGAGGTTCCGGCGTCAGAGATGGTGCCTCAGAAGTTCGTAACACTGGAAACAATTTTGTTTAAAACGTTGGCTAAAACTAGTGTCTAGCATTACTATTGTTTACTTTTTGCAAATTGGCATCAAGAAACCTACAGTCATACGTTAATGCTTTTAGCGTTGAATTATGTCCAACGCCTCCTTAAGCATGTAACATTTGTTAAAGGGGATTAACAGAAGATTTTACACGTTAAGTATAACTTAAAAACATGTAATCTTTTTGTTCGTATGCAGCGGAAAGATATGAACAGGCTGAAAATAGAAATTAACCAGGGCTTTTGTTTTAAGTAGACTGCTCACATTATCACAAACTGTCTGTAGGATTTTTTTTTTCCTTTCGCAAGTTAAACCAATTTTGTATTGTTAAGTAAGTTGCATACGTACATGAAGGTGCAGATTATGCCATGTAGCAGCTGTACCACAATGTGTGTATTATGGCTGGTCAACATGACATAATATCTGCTGATCAGACGTACTCTGAGAATATTGTTAAATATTATTATTTCAAAGAAGACTAAGAGTAATTATAAATTACAATTAATACAAAACTAAACTTAATTCTTTAAGGTGAAAGTTATTTACAACACACTTTATTGGCTACATTGCTGAGACGCTTGTATAATATTACTGGTTTCCATGAAACGTAGTGCAAATTCCCAATACATTTAAAGCAAAAATTCTATACCTTTGAGTTAAAATTATAAATAAAGAATAGCGAATTAGAGGGGGGGGTGAAGAACATTATATTCAGAGCACTGAGCCTAAACCACTGACCGCCTGCCACTGGCCTAAAGCATCATGTATATCCTGTAAATAAATTTCATGGGAGAAGACCCCATATAATAACAGTAATTTATGATACTATGTACATGTGTTTTAGAAGAAAATCATTATGATGTAAAAGAAAAAATTATTTAGTTTTGAAGGGTATTTTTATCTCAATGGCCAGGTATCTTTTGTGAACACTCTTCTATGTACCTGTCCCCAAAAATCTACTAAGGTGATGATAGGCAAATATGATCACCACGATAATTAAGTAACATTAATTCACTTCGATAGGTATGAACTGTAAAAATTAAAATTAACCAGTCATGCATTCGTTCAATCTTCTCGGTATTAAGTCATATGCGAAAAATTTTTTTTCAGTGCACCTTATTTTACATGACAAAAATGCAACTCAAGTAAGTCAGGAGCTAGAAAGTGCAGCCTCTCGCCAGGACATCATTCTGTCTCACCTCCAGCCCTGCCTAGCTGGCGAAAGAAAGAGGGGAAAGCCAGCCTATAGATATGAAGATTAATAAAATAAAGTGAAACTCGCTTAGGACAGTCTCGCATAAAAAGACAACATTTTTCAGTCATGCCATTTTCCCCATAAGACATGTGGTATAAAATTCTGTTTAAAATATTACTTATTTATCTTATTTAGTGCGTATTATACTATACTGTTTATACCGAATAGAGTCATTAATATTAATTTTTTCTTCATAAAATATTTGTAGAATAACCATTTTGTGTGATTTGTAAAACGTACTTCTTGCACTTTTCGCATATTATAAATGCAAAAAGCCAAGTGGTGTAACTACTATGACGTCATGTAGTTCTGTTTGTACTCTACAGTGAGAGAGTGCACACACTGAACCTATCGTTAGTAGCTGTCATATTATCAAGCAATTCTGTTCGCCCATAACCAAGTCCACACAATCAGAGTCTGTATCAATTAGTTGATAGCCGAATGATGAGGGTGTATATTAAACTTTGCGATCATATAGTTTGTCTGGATGTAGTTCTTTGAATATACCCTACTGTAATGCAGATGTCTGTCAAAGAAACCTCCCATTACACCACTCTTTCAGAAGATCACATATTGCTTGTTTACTGTTTGCATGGGTTTATAACCTAAAGGTTTTTCATTTAAGACCCAAATAAAACAGATTCTATTTATAAAGAGCTTAAAATTACTATGAAACCTTCGTAACTATACGGAACAGTGATTATCGGTTGCAAAGAAGCTCCAGATATCTCCTCACACGCACAGCACAATGACTACAACTTATAATAGGGATGTTTTTATGCAAGTGATAAAATTAATGCTGTGGCCACTGTATGGAAGCAATTTAAACAAAGACTAAAAATAATTTATGATTTTAATAAAGATTTGTTGTTTATATTATCCAAATAATAATAATAATAATAATAATAATGGGAAAATGTATCAAGCAGTTTGAAATGTGTAATGGGTTTGTACTTTTCTGGTAACTTTTCTTTCAAGTATACTTTACAAGGGTTCTTTGTGATTAAAAATGTCAGTGTTCATGTAAAAAAAATTATCGGTGTCTCATTACAGGGTGTATTGCTTACTAAATTTATTTGTTTTCATTAAAACAACACTAAAAAGAAATAGGCTATTTTTCCTTATTCCAGGCAAGATGTTTTCCTGCATAAGATGTTTTTACTAGCTGGTCCCATTTTATTGGAGTACGGTAATGTTTGTTTCTAATTTAAGTAATTTTAGGAAGCCTGTAAAAATATAAGTAATTGTCAAGTTGTGTATAAAGGGGACATCAACTATTTTGATTGTGTTATTATTTATGAGTTTTAATGGGTATCGTATTTCTTTATTTGTATTCGTATTTCTCAAGAAAAACTATAAATAAAGAGTGTTATTTTCAGCTCATTAAAAATGTAAGCAGCCACATTTAAGTACCTGTATAATTGTTAGACATGTTACTGTAACTTTATATACTGTACACAATCTCTACAACCTACGTTCAGTTTGTGAACTTGCATTAAATCCAGTATGTGATAAAAACAGGTACATCTGAAACTCCAAAGAGTTATAACGTGTATAATAGTTCATTTGTGCAGCACTGCAATAAAATTTACCCTGAGTAAAATATTTGCTACTGTGCAGGTTATTAGCAACAAAAGTACAGTTTATGTACATAATGTTATTTCAATGTACACAACATGACACAGTTAACATAAAATAAATAAATTTTAAAAGTTAAAACTTGCAGTCAGTAGCTTGCAGTTGGCAAAATCTTGGAAGCCGTTCAGAATAGTCTGTTTGGATGTTCCGCTGTGTGGCCATTCGACGACGACTTCAGCCAAATAGGCTAGTTCACTGTGATTAGCTAATAATTCAAGGGATGAATGAAATTCGTTAAGCGATGGCTGGTTCCATTTCTACAGGCCGCTCATGAGAAACTTACATATGTTTAGGGGAAAAATTGGTTATTAAAATGAAAAGTAATCTGCAAGATTATTTGCAGACTTACTCAAGTTTGGCTATACACATTGCAAACTTCCGTTGGTTGATTTTTTTAGCCGACATTTATGATTTTCGGCAGTTCGTAGTAAGTTATCACCACTCCAGAGAATATGGAGATAAACCCAAAACCATCATTAAAATGTCGCAATGTGTGTGAGCTACATTGCCGTCTTCACTTCTCTAAACTAGGCACCAATGAAATCTTCGTAGTTACCTAAAAATCAGCAACCATATGTGCTTTAACAACTAGCAAATTTCCAAAATTAGAATTTACATAGCCAGGTTCACAAATTTGATCAATTTTTTTAATATCAGTGTCAAATTTCAATATATACAATAATGCCTGGCGCGCACAGCTAACCAAAACACGTCCAACTAGATTACACATGTTTTTGCCAACATGAACGTGTTTTCAACGTTAACGACGAAACTTGAAAATATGGCATTTTTAGAGCTCAATTATTTGAAAATTCAAATGTGCACTATTATTACTACTTGGTGTGGAAGAATTTTGTATGGAGATAAATAGGAAGTATTATACAAATATTAAATTGCTTTCCTGGATATCACTATTAAGATTTATTTTTAATAAACAAGGCAATAGCGAGCTATTACTAGCCTAGATAAGCAGGGTCAACCTACAGAAGCTGTTTCCTGAGTGGCCCAAATGACAAAAGCCTGCGAGACGATCTGCAGGAAATTGGTGCCAAGGGGAACAAGGATAGACATAAGTGTTTTGGAGTGATGTAAAGACAACGCAGAACAGTACGAGAAGTGGATAGACCATTGAATATTGGGTTGCAGTGCAATACACACGCCTTCAAGTTTCAATGATTGCAAATAATACAGGGTACAGAGCCGCAGTGAACTCAGTACGATTCCTTCACATATTTAAGAGATTAGTTTGGCATTATGTGTTAATACGTCAGGGCTGAAAACTGCTGGTAACTACAAAATATTTACCAACAATCAATCAAGGAATAACGCGTATCATGCGTGCAATTTACTTATTAACAATTAGAAGAATACCAAACAACTTCCCCAATACCAGTCGCATCCTTGAGAGGGTAGTATGAACTCTGCTGCCCTTACAAAAATGAACATATTGATTATGATTTAAGAACCAGACTATCATTAAAACTGAGATGGCATGTGTAAAAAAATATTTTGACTTGTGACTCCGTATTCATTGATACAAGGTTCCGCAGGCATCCGCAGGGGCACATTACAACATTTTTTCAAAGAATACTCTCACCAAAACACTAATTCATCGTAAAACATTTGTTTGGCATTATAATTTATTGTTTTCTATGTATTCAGAATTGCATAATAGGAACAGCCATATAGATGTGTGCGTGCAAACACACACACAATGAAAACTGTATGTACTTATTCCATACAGAGTAAACCACAGATTAGTGCCAGGCAACACATGGATAATAGGAATACACTGATAATACGAACATAGCCCATTTGCCAATATAAAAATTTAAAAAATAATAACGTAACCTCATACTATTTGCCTACTAATATGGTATTTACTCATCTATAACAACCCCTCCTTTACAAAATAAATAAAAATATTATACATACATCATACCTCTTTGTATGTGTGTGAGTGTGCGCGCGCAGCACGAGCATGTGTGATGTGTATGTATTTATGGCTGTTTAGCCAATTTACAGAGGCCATCTAGTTATTTTATTTGTTTTCTGGCGTCTACTGTATTAGGAAATGTTTTGAAACACATTAGCTCGTTGGCTGGCAATATAGTTGTGTGTTCGTGTTAGCACATGGTGGGGGGCCTGTAACTTTTGACTTTTACGCCTTATTATGTAAGTGATGACCAAACCTGTGATTAACTGAGGGGTTACTGAGTAGTTATGTTTAACTTTAACATTCTTCACGTGTACGAAACCCATTAGGTGTAGCAGGGTTGAGGCTACCATCCTACGTATATTTTTTCCTGCATGTTTAGTGAAGCAAAGAGAATTTGGTCAGCACTTATCAGGTCTCGAAATGTATGGAGCAGCGCTGGAATTAATTCCCTAACTAACAACCTTCCAGCAAGATTCCCACATGCAAAAATTCAGAAACAAACCCCACCGGATCGCTTTGGTAAGAGGTGAATGGTCTGACCATTCAGCCACCGCGGTCCCTCTGATGCTTAGAATGAAGAGAGTCGAATAATATCATTGTACATATATGTATAACACATTATATAACTTATATGACTTGCCAATATATTTGTACCAATATGTACAACAAAAAGATACTACAGATGCAATAAAACGAACAAAAAGGTAGGTATTTAAAATATTCTACAAATACGGAAAAATCTAAAATACTATAAACATTTGTGGCTGTCACACTAGAGGTTTGTACAGAGTGGCAATGAACTATTTACATGTAACATTGTTTCAGTATTTGTTGCACAACAGCCAAACTTGTACACAATAACAAGAAATTTTAGTGTTGGCCGTGCCCATCGGGTCACTTCTGTCGTGCCAATGTGATTCCAGTATAAGGCATCACTTGATCAGGACCAAGTCAGGGCTAACCCTGATCTCAGGATCTCGGGAACTACCTTACGACTAAAGGTACTACTACACAGAGGCGGTGTATTGTCAGTCGGTGCCCAGTCATTGCCATTAGTCCATCTAAATGGAGAAAGTGACCATGGCGTCAGAATCATGTTGTTGTTGGGGAAAGTAGAGATGGTCAACTTTTATATTTCACCAACACTCCACTGACTTGTGTTCACCAGATAGCCACTACAGTGTTTTGATTAACCATATACGTGCGCCACGAAAATGATTAAATTAAACAGATTTATTCATGAGTACTAGGCCATGATTTGGATAAAAATTATTTAAAAATATTTACAGCATCATTTGCAACAAGATTTTGCATTCAGAAAAAGACGAATGGCAATTGAGCTGCCATTTGTTATGTATTGCAGGAACTCAGCAAAGTAAAGTCTCTCAAAGTAGCACGCAGCCAGGGTTGCCAGACTGGGCGGATTTCTGCCAATTGGGCTACAAAAACAAACATCTTTGGTCTGTTTGGGTGGCGGAGGCAAAGGGAAATTTATTTTTGTTTTCTGTTTTGTAAAGAACCCCACCAGCCAAACTACCCTGGATTTACAAGTTTTTTTATAAACATAATTCATTATAAATAATAAATTGCAAACTGGTGACTGATGATCATGTAAGTATATGTCTATTTAATTGACTAAATGTTTTTCTCATCTTCAACATTAATTATAAACAGTTTAAATTCCATATAAAGGGCGTAGTGTCATCACTGCCATGAGTGCAATTACCAAGAATGCCCCAAAATAATATAAAATTCATAATTTTTTTTACCTAATTAATTTTAAAGTTCATGTTAATATTTAAATTCAATAACATTTTGTTTGGTATCAAATTGAGCAGGATTTCATTTTCAGCAATTTATTTAAGTAACTTTTATTGTCAATTCAAATACTTTAGAGATGATTAAAAATTAAGATTTTTAGCCTCGTTTTGATAGTTTCTCAGGCAAGAAATGGCCTAAGGCATCCACCAAAAATTGTTGGGCTGTTGGGGTTTTACCCAGTTGCTCTGCCGGGCTTTTTTTGAATCAGCACTTAGCAACAGCATCTTGATGTTAAAATTCACTAATTAAACTTGCAATTGTTAATTTAAATGTCACAAAATGTATTCAATCTGTTTCCCGTGCAATGTAAGGTAACTTAATATTTAAAAAATGTAAATTTTACTGTATAACTTTTGTAAATTTTAATATAGTTGACTGTTCTCTCGCGAGATGGCATTGCGGTAGGCTATGCCGGCGTAGGTCATCGGGAAGCACAATACAGTCTATTTGATTAGGAGGTGACCCAGAAGGCCGACAGGGTGAGATGGAGGGAGAGTAAGCATGGCGAGCAGGCCATGGTGGTGTTAAGTGACGCTTTTGTTGACCATTCATTATGTTCTTTTTTTTTTTAATTATCAGAAATTTCCAAAGATAATTAATATTGCGGTAGTGGTACAAGGAGAAGTAGTTTCGGCGCTGTAACTTGATCTGGATATTTTTTACTAATCAAGTAATTGTTTAACCACGGGGTATATCATAGTGAACCGTTACTTTCAGCCTAGCTTCGCAGTGCCAGCTCGTTTAGTAAGTAATCGTCATCATCTGTAACAAGCTGTATTGAGTGTGAGCAACGAAGAATAAATGTAAATAAAACCACTAGTAGTCAATTTCTGAACTGTTTTAACTTACGTCTCGCACGAACCCACGCCTGAGCTAGCCGACATCACCAATAAATCAGTAGGGTATTATGAGAAGAAGTAGACCCGTTACAGTATCATCCACTGTAGTCGGCTCTAGCAAAGGTGCGTTTCCGATAAAATAAAAGAGATAACTGTACTAAATATTTATGCCGACTTTCGCTAATGTTTCATTTTACAAAAAATCTTTGAAATTTCGCCCAGAACAACATTTCTTCGACAAGTGTGTTGTCTAATAACCATTCATTTTGGTAAATGATAGTAACTTGAATGTATCAGTTTCATTGGTAATACTGTAATCAGTTTCCTGCCCTCCAAGGAATTGTTTTTATAGATTTTCTCAGAACACAATGTAACTATATCATTTTGTCGGGGCCGGGCTGGAATGAAAAAGACCTTTCTGTCTGCTGCGAAATTAGTCTGTAAAACAGTTTATGTTGTGAACCCGTTATACACATTATTTAAAAATACAATTGACAATGGTTACTAAGACATGTTTTTTTCTTAGAAAAAAAAATGGATAAAGAAGAACTATGATACCGGTAAATTGCATTTTTTAAATTATTAACTAATTATTTTGTTGCTGTCCCTCTACTTATACCCAAAATCAATATTGACTGATAAGCAGCAAATTTCTCAAATGAAACATTCTGCAAAGTGTACTACATAGTTTGGAGCCATGTAACATGCAGTATACAAAAAAATCAGAAATCCAAATTTCCATGGTGATAAAACTAAGCCCATGAACCATGGTACTACTAAACCATGAACCCATAAGCATATTACCTGTGTTTCAAAAAAATTATTACCTGAAAAGAAATAAAGAACAGGGTTATATTTATTGCAATGCATTTTTATGTTGATTCGATTGATTATACCTAGGTGTAAGAATCATACATAATATAATTCAAACATAAATTTCGAAATTTTGTAAAAATTGACAGCCTAACATACAGTAACGAGAATTTAAAAACCACGTTAGTAAAAATTATACATTTTGGCGATTTTGGGCTACAATTTAAGCTGGTATTCATAGTCGATTTGCGCGGAGAATGTGTGACACATCCAGTGCGCATCTTTCCCAGCATAAAAACAGGATTCTTGAATGCAATTAGCGAGTCGTTAGCGTCTTGAACTCGCAAAGTTACGAGAGGCATGGACCTATCTTATCCTCTTCTCAATTCTCAACCTGTTCGTAACTGGGCAAAATGGTGTACCATTTTCTTCAACAATTTCGATGATCATGCACAAGCGGCATGTTGAGGCGGGATTGATGTATTCAGCGAACAATTTAATGAGTATTGTTTTTCAGTGGCGCAAATAAGATAAGGTGTCAAATGCAAAATACTTTAGAGCAAAAATGACCATGTGTTATTAGAGAATACAAAAATATATTTCGGTTAGTGTATAGAATACATTATAGTTTTTCGTTTAAAGCAAACACAGTCCATTATTCTTGAAATGTATATGTTATTTTACTGTCTGCACTGAAGCGTTATTATTGTTATACATTATTTTTAAAATTAAATTGTAGCTGTTTTATACAGTGCACTTTTAATATTTCAGGTACTCACAATTATTTTTCAACATTTTATTTCCATTAAGTCCATATTATTAATTTTCTTTTTAGCTGTTAATTACGTTTTACAGCTGATATTTCAAAATTATGATGCATGATTTCCCATTCAAAACACTTGGCCACCATTTTATTTGCTTTGGTGGAAGAAGAGCTATCTCTCAACCTAGCTTTCGTTCAAGGATCTGCAAAATTATTTGAATGTTGTTTGCAGGCTGTTCCCTTCTCAAGCAACACTTGAGCGAGTGGAGTTTATGGGTTTGTTTGCAGCTACAAATGAAAATGTTTACGAATACCACCCATAAGGCGGGTTCCCACTTGGTCGTGGGCCGGGCGAGCTCACGACTAACTTCTCGTCCATTCCACGACCTGCATAGAAACACCTCTTTATTTCACGACCACCTATGTCCCTACCACTTGCAAATCAGTCGCGAGATTGTGTGAGAAAACATGGCAGATCAAGAGGCAGTTGCTGTTGTGCACGAATTACTCGCAAACAAACTTCTGACACATCTATTAAATATTAAAAAGAATACACAGTTTGCCGAGAGTTGAGATGTGATGACGAAGCTGGCTATCGAGATTTTTTTGGCTGAATTGCAATCAATACACATATCTGTTTTAAAAAGTAAAACCATTTATTCAAAAAAAGGATACCCAGTTCCGATCTTTGTATTTATCAGAACTTAGGTTCCACTAATTTTCTGCATCGTGATACAACTCTAAAAATTTCAAAATTTGTGAATTGTTCATCCTGTAAACCGATATCCTTCAAATAAAGCAGAAAAAAAACAATACACTATTTACACGATTGTGTAGGTCGCGGCTAACTCCGACAGGTTTGAGTGAACTCGCCCGCCTCTTACACGACCGTCGTATAAACGATTACTGGTTCCCATAGTGTCGTGAGCTCACTTGCTTGTTATGGCAGTCGTGAACTCGCCCGGCCCACGACTAAGTGGGAACCCGCCTTTAGAGCAAGATTAGGCGGCATAGCATTAAAATCATCTGGCAACAACACTGCAAGCAAATGCCGACCCGACGAAAACTTGACGGCGACAATTTCACCGTCTCAATGTAGCACGGCCGTAATAAATAGACCGTTAATATTATATACCAGATGTAGTATTTACGTTTCAAACACACATTTCAGTGTAAAAAAAAATCTTAGAGAGCAGTCTAGGTCTTTAAAGGCGTACTGTCATTTCCCAAATACTTTTCAGCTCGAATGACTTCACGATAATACTCACCAGCCGGGAAACGGCTACCAGCTATTCTGATAACATTTATCGGTCAGTATTTTCGAATTAACACAACTCTCTGCGAGGAAAAAAAAAATGCGCAGGGCTAACATAAAACCCGATTACACAAAAACAAGTGTGTTTACTCATATTTCACAAACTGCGTCATTATCACATGTAGCCTACAGACTGTGCAAAAACATTTTAGTGCTTTAACTACAATAACAATTACATAAAACCATAATTACCGTTTCAAACAACTACTAAATTAAACGACCTTCAATAAAAAATAAACAAACTGAAAAAAACACACACTTCAAGGCCTGTGCAACAATTTCACACACAGACAAAAACATTCAACAAGAAAATGGCTACTCCACATCCACACCAAAATAAAGATGTAAATATAAATCGAATATATCAGACTCTTTGATATTTTAATTGTTCGATACTATCGACGGAATTGAATTACGTTAAAATTTCAATATATCGATGTATTATTTTTAATACATTCATATTCATTATGAATATTTTATTATTTTTAAAATGAAAAAAGACTGTTATAGTGCGAAGTGTGGCTTGTGTTTTTATTGACGTCCCATGAGCCATAATTAGAAAATAGTATGTTAAATTATTTTCCTCAATACAAATTATTTTTATTTTTTTTATTTATTTATTTATTTATTTTCCAATAGGTCCCAAAGAGCCAGGGCTCGCTAGAGGAACAGTTACATCACGGATCTGGCAGCCACATCTGCCTTATTCTACAAACAGAGACATGTTCAGCAAAAAACAGAGGTCCAAGAACAAACAGGACATAAAACAACCACATGGACATAACATTTTTACATAACTATCTCAAAGCAATTTAGATTACAAGTAATATTTCATGTATACAGACTAGGTCTAGGCTACAATTTGATTTGTTACACACATATAAGAATACGTTAAGTAGCAAAAGCAAATGATAATAAAAAATGATAATAAAAAATAAACCAAACAGTAGAGATATGCTTACAAATACACACACAAATTACTGTACATACATAATTGTTTTGACTCATATTGCATTGTTGTATTGGCTTATGAGGTGGTATTTTACCCTTTTCTTAAAAAGACTGAAGGATTGTTCGCTTTTTACTGTTTTTGGTAGCTTATTATAGGCATAAACAAGTGAAGCAGCTACTGACCTTGTGCCATACTTGCTTGACTTATAGTGTTCCTGGCTTAGATTATTCCTATCCCTAGTATTATATGGATGGTTATCGGAGTTTTTTGTTAATTTAAGGCAAGTGTGAATGGTTTCCTGCCGCAGTTTATAACAATATTTAGCGTAAGAGTATTTGACACTGACTTCTAGTGGAATGATGTTTGTAAGTTTATAAATTGTTTTTGTGGGGGTGAGAGGTTCAAGATCAAAGAGAATCCTAATAACTCGATTTTGGAGTACCTGTAGTTCTATGAATTTGCTTTTTGTACAGCCTGGCCATATTATGTCCAGATACGTCAAGTTAGAATGGATGAGTGAATAGTATATATTTCTTAAGTAGGCTTTATTGAATCCTAGATATTTTAATCTTGCTATTATACCAATAACTGGCATTATTTTTTTCTTAATGTGATCAATGTGGTGGTTCCAAAGTAAACAGTTATCAATAACTAGACCTAAAAACACTATTTTATCTACTTCTTCTATCAAACATCCATTCACATTTGGTACTTTATGTGATGCAAGTATCCGACCTGGTTTTTTAAAAAACATAAATTTGGTTTTCTTAATATTTAGTGTTAATGAATTTTGTAAGAGCCAGTTACTAATAAGGGTTAAATCATCTTGAATGTCTTTTATTATATCTGCTTTTTAGTGCCTGTGTAGAATATGGAAGTATCATCTGCATATAAATTGATTTTACCTTTCAGACCTAGCAAATTGATATCATTTATGAAAATAAGGAATAGTATGGGTCCCAGCACAGAGCCTTGAGGAACCCCACACTCTATTGCAGATGTAGATCCTTTGTTCCCTTTTATTTCAACATATTGAGCTCTGTTTGTTAGG
>PNEQ01001018.1:13839-27368 GCA_003012365.1 Medauroidea extradentata | reverse complement strand
TAAATTACTTTAGGCGAAATGACTTTTAGGCGTAATAACTTTAGGCAAAACGAATTTAGGCAAAACAATTTTAGGCAAAACTACTTTAGGCGAAACGATTTTAGGCGAAACGCCTTTAGGCTGAATGACTTTAGGCCAAATGACTTTAGGCAAAAGGAAGGTGCCAAAATGTTTAGGCGAAACGACTTTAGGCAAATTTGTTTTAGGCAAAACGACTTTAGGCTAAATTTTGTGCAAGTTAAGAGAGTGGCTGGAACTTTAAGTGAACAAGTTTAGGCAAAACGATTTTAGGCGAAATTACTGAAGACGAAACGACTTTTTCGGGAGTAAAGCAAACACATGAAATCTAAATCGAACTGATTTTAGGCCAAACGACTTTAGGCTAAACAACTTTAAGAGAAACGATTTTTAGGCCAAAAATTTTAGGCGAAACGAATTTAGGCGAAACAATTTTAGGCAATACGATTTTAGGCAAAAATTATTTTAGGCGAAACGATTTTAGGCGAAACTATTTTAGGAGAAATGATTTTAGGCAAAACGAAGTAGATAAAATGTGTTTAGGCAACACGCTTTTAGGCAAAACGACGCGTCCCCACGCTAAGTAGATTTTTTTTTCACACTGGTGCAAAATGTGCACAACTTTTTTAACGGAATGTTTAGAAAAATAAGACTGAGCTATCATAGAATGCATAAGTCTATGTACATAGACATTTTGCAAAATCAGTTATATACAGTTTGTTTACAAAAATAATATAGTTCTTGATTTTTGGCTTATTTTCATAATAAAATTGGTAATACTTTGGGAAAGAAAAAAAATCTGAAAAAAAAAAAAAAAAAAAAAAATATGAGATTTATTGCTGCCAAAAATTTAGGTACAATTTGATATACTTGTCACAAAACAATGTAGTGTGACGGGTCGGGACTTTCTCCACACTACCGAACCCTCCTGGTCACGGCATCAGAAATGTGACGGATCGGGACTAACGCAAACATTGAAATGATTTACATAACCTCTCACGTGGCTAGTTGTGATGGAAAAGTGGTCAGATTATAGTACTCCGTAGGATGATGCTCAAATAACTACTCCATTTTGTCGTGACTGGTTTATATTAAAAACTTAAAAATCCACACCAAACAGTTTTGCTACAACATTATGATGATTTCTACAGAAATCATATAATTGCCAAAAACTTAGAACTGACACTCCCGGGAAAGAACAGCCTGACAATTGCAGAAATATCAAAACAAACTTTACACAATTAAGTCACGCAACACAAATAGAAAGAAAAATTAAAAATAGATGAAAACTATTCTAAGTTCCCATTGGCTGTTTCGCCATCTCTATCACTTTGACACTTCGACTCCAGCACAACAATCTCACTCCATGCTCGAGCAACAAGTAAGTATGGCCGACCCCCGCAACGCTTGTTCTCTCCCTGCACCGCCTCCGGCGGCCACCCAGCGCACCAAGGTAAAAACGTAACGGAAAACTACAACTACATAAAATATAATGAACAAATACAATCCTTATACTTCTGAACAACCTGTAAAGTGTAAATATTCTTCTGAAAACCATAATTACATATTAATTTACAACATAATTTTTAATAAATTGAAATTGCCTTTCTTTTCATTGCCTCATGCCGGCCCACGCAAACATATCACCGTCTCTCTTGCACACTCAACGAGCTGCAGTGCACGTGCACTTCCGTGAAAAGTAAAAGTAGTAGAAAACCACTTAAAAATTTAAATATAGCCGTTCCAGGAATTGGGTAGGCACACCTATGCCATCAAACTACACTTACCACCAACAATACACCCAGCCTGGAGTTAAAGTACAATAATAATTAAGCTGCAAATGATAATATTAAATTAAAATTAAAATACAAAGTAGCCTCAGCCTAAACAAACCAAATTAAACATAAAATTGAACAATTTCAATATTGATACAGATAAAACACCAAACTACCTTGCCAAACTCCTGTCAATAATACCAGAAAATAATTTAATAATAGCCAATTCAATAAATCAAACATAAGGAAATTATAAAGTTAAAATAAACAGGAAATAATTACGGCCTAAGTGGTGGGTGGACCGCCTTCAGTATGAAAATCCCCCCTCCCCTTTTCAAAATTAATGAAAAGCCCAATGGGCAATGTCTCAAGATGTAGTTACGAAAAGAAGTATCTACTGTAGAATAAAAAAACATAACCACCACATTAATTCTGTACAAAAAATTTATTGCCATGCAAATCATGTGTTAGCAATTTGTAGAAACAAATTTATGGCTTACATGCTGTAAACTGTTTTGGAAGCACCACATTTCAATACACAACATTTTAGGCACAGTATATTACAGTTACTAAAAGTAGACATTTACAATATATTTTTTACACGTATATAAACACTTCACGTTCTTGGCAGTGAACATGACAATGCAAATTCAAACACATGGTGGTGGTAATCACATTATAAAAAATAGAGAGAGTGTTGTCTCAATCACACACTTCCAATCTGCTGGTGGATAGCTATTTCTTCATGTAATGTCTTAAGTTCTTCATTCAGTCTTTGATTCTCATGTCTAAGAGTAGTGGTTTCATTGCGCAGCTCCTTCAGTCTTGTTTCAAATTCCTGAGATAAAGTTTTCACAGTTTTCTTCCACCTGACAACAAAAATTATTACGGTAATATTTTAAACTGTACACTTAAAATTTTTGTTAAAATTCCCAGAAACAAAGCAGTTATACTCATTGAACTCGTAATTTATAGCTGAAAGGGTTCCAATCACATAAAAATATCTGTATGATACACCCCTGAGGAGAAAAATATTGCACCTCAAAAAGTTGTTAATTATGTTATACAATATTTCTTTGTTGTCAAAAGTACGAACTAAGCCAGCAATATTCACAAAGCTGAATAACATCAACAAACTGACAGAGACAAACTGTTACATTCTCTTGAGTGATGGGAAGGCCTACACAGAAATAACAATCTTAAAAACTTTCAGAATAGCAGTTAAGAAAAGATCACAAATACAGTAAAGAAAAAGAGACTGGAATAACCAACACCACCAGTAGCAAATTAAAACAAATTGAAGCACAAGAACAAACAAAAGAAGTATATATAATTTTTCAGGTTCCTGGCCTGCTTCAGGTAAGTTAGAGAAGTAACTGCCACATTCATAAGACTTCAAATAAGTTTTCGAGTAATTCTGTATGACGTCTGAAGTTTTTTATTCCCAATTGAGTATTACATATCAAGTAATGATAAAAATCAGTCAACATTTACATTTGCTGCTAAGTAAACACCAGCAGCAGTCTCCCTTCCCTTCACTCTATACACTTCATGCTCTGAGTGGAGATATTACTGTTCGGAGTTATGTTGACATACATAGGTCCATGCCTCTGGTAGCTGGATACAGGGAGCTGATGCTGGTTAGGACCCACCCTTCCCATATTGAGAAGTTCAGCACAAAACAGGCAACTAGACGTGGGGGACACTTGAATGTCGAGCAGTAAAAAGAACAATTTGAACCAACTTGTCATTGCTATGTCATTATTTTACGTGCTGTTCTGGCACGACGACCCAAGCTTATTTGTAAAGTGCAGTGTTGAAGGTCACCGAATATCTGAGGCATTTTATTAAATATGACAACAGTCTTAAGGACGTTAAAACACCCCAATGTACTTCTGCCAGTAGACGCGATAAACAGGACAAGTTTATAATACATGGTGAATGTTGAAGATGGAGTGGGGCTGTCTGCCATCATGTGACTAGCAGGATGCCATGATGCTGACCTGTTTTACCATGCTTGACCACAGGGTCACTGGGAAAATAGTTGGAAAGGATTGAAAATATGGGTGTTGTGGAGTCCCTGCTCACGAATTTGCCCTTCAACCGTAGTGGGAGCTGTAGAAGTTCCCTGCAGGATGCACTGCTGTTTGTGACAGTGATTCCTGCTCGTTGGCTATGGCCAAGTGGTGTGGCCTTGGACATTGAGCAGGTTCCTCTTGCAAAAAGATGAACAAGAAGGTAACTGTTAACTGGATACATGTCCCATTACAGAGTGAGGGACACTACAGTCCATTGATCATTGTACGTCACAGCACACGCCTTACATTCATTTTCATGGTTGGCAGCAGACTAGATATCCTCATGTGGCCTGACGGCTGGGCCACCACCTTTGTATAGTAAGTGCCTGAGGATATTCAGTATATTACAGTGATGGAAATGTGCTGTTTATGTAAAAGAGAGGTTAGAATTGTGGCATTCAACAGAGCCTAGACATGATGGTCATCAGTTCATAATAACTCATCACTTAACATCACACATCACCAGTCTGTGTTGTTCCACATTACTCTCGCCTAGCACCACAGCAAATGGCGTAATATATTATGCAAAGTTAATGGCAGCACACATAAAGGTCATTGAGATTACAAATTCAACTCCACAATTTAATAATTAATTACAAAGTCCATTCAAGGTGCCATCAGGCAATGGTTTTAGACTAACAGAAACCTTGATAGTGGTCAGTACTGTGGACCAGGCTGCTGTCGGTTCTTTCTTTACCCGGCTCATTGTTCGCAGATCCTCTTGACTGGAAATCTAGCTCGTGTGTTGTAAGTTATTCCTTTGTGTCTGAGTACTGTCATGTATCCACTACTTGCAAATAGCATTATAAAGTGCTGTCGTAACAAACATCATGGTTGTCTTTAAGGCAACATGAAAGGTCTTAGCTTGATTGTCCTCTCTTGAAGTCTGTCGTTTAGGTACAGCAATGTGATGTACGTCGATTCTCTATCCATCGTTTTTCATGGGACAGACAAAACATTTCAATACATAAGGTATTTTAAAGGATGTGGTCTTAAAATGCTGTAAAATAAATAAATAAATAGGCCCCAGAATGTGTTCCATGAATGCAAATATTTCAATCCATTAGGTTTCAATACACAGAGAATCCACTTTGGTGTTTTTAAGTATTCTTCTAATTTCATACAATTGCTTTACACCATCCAGTGTATCTAATTTTATGCAGCCTTGACTACACGTATGCAGACTTGGGATTAACGAGTAAAATAAATTGTTAAAAATTTGGGTAACTTTTTAACTTAATCGTTACTTTCCAAACTAGTCCACTTTAAACTTTTAATCGTTAAAATTATTGGCTAGCTATTAAAAGTAACAAATTAGTTTCTGAAAACAGATGACTGCACAGACTAAAACATAACTGGATGGCTTCAGAGTCCAACATAGACACACAATATCAGGTAACATAAAAAATTGCATTTTTGGTTTATACACGAACACTACTCAAATAACACCTTGTGCCCCTGGATAGTCTGTTTATGGTTTCATGGGTGCCATGGTCTAGTTTTATGTGCCATTGGACTGTGTGGTCTCGACTCCCGCCTCCCTCTCTCCTTAACTTCGAACTCATAATTATTGGCGAAGAGGGGAGGAAGGGGAAGGTGAGTGAGGATGATGGAGAGAGGGTATGTTGTGGAGGTGCGTCATTCGGTGCTGGACGCCGGGACTGTTCACTTGTGGTTATGTACGTCGACGAGAGGCTGATGCGAGCTTCTAGGCGTCTGCCTAAGTATTTTGTTTAACGACTAACTTTGTCTGTACTTATGAAGAGGACGTTTTCGAATCCTGGATTGTCTCTATGCCTTGCTGCTAGAATACTTTGCCGTCTCGGGAGAGGCGTTTCCGTTTGGAGTGTAGAGATCTATAAAGGCTGGTCTCCATGAATATATTGAAGGTGAATGGTAACCTTCCGGGGCGATGAGCAAGGTAAGAAGAATACTATATATTTTCTGTGCTGCGGATCAAGAAACTTCACGGCGATCAATATCCTTCATGGAAGTGTATCGGACACATACGTTCATCTCGGCGCATTTAACCATCCTCATTTTCTCTCGGAGGCCTTCTTCGTTTTTGATCTTTAATGAACTTTGTAAATTCCGTGTTCCGTTTCGCTAGTGGGGTAGTCCTGCTCTCCTTCTGTACTTAAATATGTAATGTAGGGTTTAGGTGATCAAGTGATTGTTTAGGGACGCTGAATGCACTATTATATTGGACCTTATTCGATATTTGGACATTTGTTGGTCTCGTTGAGACGTATTGTGTATATATTGTTTAGAGATTATGTTATTGAGTGTATCCTTGTGTTCATATGATCTTATGTATTTGGTTATTTGGTATTAAATCACAGAGTATGAAAAGTTGACATTGCTGCTATCTATTTTTACTATAATCTGGTTTCAACCTAGCATTATCTACACGACGCAAGTTGAGTCAAAAAAACGCGATACTGTATGTGGCGCAACAATTGTGTTTGACTCGACCAGCAGATTGATAACATATAAAACAATTTTTTTCCTTGGAAACGAAGAAACATAAGAACAGCGCAATTTAGTGGTCAGGTGCAGTGCACTGAGATTGTTAACATTACTTTAATTAGTTATTTGAATGTTTTTTTTTTTTTTTTATTTCTAACTTTTACTATGTCAAAGTGGCCGGGAATTTTCACTACCACTACTTGTACTCTATGACCAACGCAAGGTGGGAGACAATTCAACAATTATTTCAACAAGTAATTTCAATGATTTTGACTGGAAAAATGATAAACATTTTAAATATTACAAACTTCAGAAATTGAAAGAAATAGCAATTTCTTTTATAATTTTCAAGGTGTTAAAATAAATAATTTCTTGATAATGTGGTCATGCGTGTGTAACATTTTTTTTCTCCATACAAATATTTTGGGACATACATACTTTTAACTTTAATCAGTTATTTTTTCTTTTAACTTTAACTTTTATCAGTTAACTTTTAACTTAAATCAGTTAATATTTAAGGCATTACTAACTTACATTTTAATCAGTTATATTTTTTGGTTAACTTCCCCCAAGTCTGCACGTTGTACCTTGTGGTGGTACTTAAGCCCCAAATTTCCACATACAAAATGTTTTCAGACTGTCTATTCAAACTACCACGGCATCACGTGCAGTAGAGAGAGAACTGTCATCTCAGGGTATTTCATGGGTACGAAGGCGTGAAAGAGCACGGAAATTAAATAAAAATCAGATTTTGTATGAGTGGCACATTTACTGCGGCACAAAGTCACTTGGCATTACAAGCAAACAAAAACAACAAAACAAAACACGCTCCACCGGTGGGCTACAAACAGAAATATTATAACTTAGGCCATTTGCAAGAGTTACAAATAAAAGAGTTCCTTCAAGCCCACGTACATCACACCCAAACGCCTCGGTAAACTCGTACCCGAAATTACAGCGCCAATCAAATAATTACCGCGACTTCCATCAAACGGAGAACTGACAGAAATAAAAAAAAAATACAAGTAATATGAAACTAATTCATCTTAGGCGCACGGCTCTCGCCATCACGCAGTTCACCCAGCCACATGGGCGAACCCCTTATCTCGCGGCCGCAATCGCGACACGTTTTCATCTCATCTCAGGTCAAGCAGAACTGGGGAGAGCCCAGGGCACGCGCGGCTGACCAAGTGTGCCATAGTCTTCAACCCAGCGCACATATCCCTTCGGAACTCTTTTAATTACTATGCCGTACACAAGCAGCTCAGAACTCTGAATTCAAAATATAAAACTCTTGGCAATATATATTTAATACATAAATTTCTAGATTACGTTAAAAAAGAACATTATGACATAAAATTATACAATATACCAAAGGCGTCACTGGCGGAGTGATACATTGCAGCCATCGCCGAAAACTTAGCAATGGGCGATTCCCAGAATTCAAGGCCCTTTGTCCAACCTCATGTGCTCCTCGCCTGAGGCCATCCACAAAAGATCAAACTTACACAAAACTGAAGATGTGGAATACGCCCTATGGCCTTTAAATTACATCAATAAGTTATCTAGATAAAGTTCATGAAATACATTGCTGAACAAAATGAGACTAGTCTGAACTCTCTATGACAAAATTGACTGATCAATATCAATAAATTACTAATTATGAAAATTTATCTAACACTAGCCCTATGTAGCCCACCACAGTAATTATTGATTAGTTACAAATTAATTTGTTTTAAGATTGACAGTTTCTTACTTCAGAATGGCATTCCATAGCCTCGCAGGACTAAAGTTCATCCACAGGTCTTGATGTCAGAAATTATACCTCAATAAATAAGGAGAATATTTAATTAAGATAAAATCTTGGTGAACAAACGATGCACTTACACTCAGAAAGCCGGACAGACTTATCACTTTGACCGGGCAACTTATGAAATGTGGGGCTTCACTTCACACTGCACACAATATCAAATTAAACCAAAGTGACTGGTTGCTGCCTTAGTGAGTTGGGGGTCCTTATATGTGTGGGCTGGCATTGTGGTCGGTGTTAGACTACACTGGGGTCAAGCAAACAACATCATAATTGAAAGAAAAAGCAGGAAAACATGGCTGGTTAGGCCAGGTGACTTTACAACCCTAACATCTAAACGTACTGGCACCACTCTAGGCTGTGAGGTTCAATGCAAATGCACAGTCTAGGGTCACTTACATACCAGCCCACGTCCTTGCTATTAGCATAATTTTATGGTTTTCTCACAGTTCCTTCATGGTGCACTAATTTCATTGTCAGACAGTGTATGTTAACTGTGGTGTACTGCTATCTTAATGTACTGGATGTTATCAATCACTGATAACAAATGAACAAGAGGGCTACAGAATCTATAATATAGGCTGTATTCCTACTTACAATATTTGAACATATGTGGCAATGGCCTTCTTTCAAAACAGCTTATCATTAAACATATTTTAGAGTACCACATACATTAATTCTACTACCGTATTTGTCGGCATATAGGACGACCCCGCATATAAGACGAGTCATGATTTTGAAGGTACAAAATCTTGAAAAAAAAGTAAGTTACTAATTTTGAAATTTCCGACAGAAAAATATTTTTTTTCCTTTGCCAGAAACATTAAAAATTTAGTTTAAATATTTTCAATGCATTTATTACCGTCATATAAACATCATAGTAGACACGTAAACGAGTAACATTGGCTACTACTGCCCTCCGGGCGCCCATGAGCCAAGGAAATTACGGCGGCGGCCGGCGACCCATGCCGGCATCATCAGTTGCCGGCAGTTGTGCGTGACTTGGCAACGCGGGACTAGGGCACGCTGCGCACTACATGGCAACGCCGGACGACAACAGCTGCTTGCAAGGTCATCACATTCCTGTGCGCTGTTGTCTGCCAGCCTAGCACTAGACGGTAGACACATGAACGTGTGGTACGGTACCTAGATCCTCGTTTTTTCCGCTCGAGAGTCTTGTGCTTGCGAGACAAAGGATGAAAGCATGCGGACCTAGATTCTCGTCTTCTCCGCCCGAGAGTTGTAGGCTGGCGAGACAAAGTATCTCGGCACGCGCTCGCGTCGATTGCCGCTTCGCTGAGAGGAAGTGTCCTTTATTATGAATGACGCTCATTAAAATTTTGTACCATACATTTTATTAAAATAAACGGGGCACTCATTTTCATTTGTGACGAAAAACGCAATTCCTTGCAACATCATACAACTCCACAGTTTATAGCTTAGCATTCAAATGATTTTTGGATACCAAAAATTTTTGCACCCTTATATAAGACGAGTAGCAATTTTTGAGGGCCGAAAATACGTAAAAATTGTCGTCTTATATGCCGGCAAATACTGTAATAAAATAATTAAATGTACGATAAAAAAAACTCTTAAGATTTACTACTGAACACTGTATTTAATAGTTTTACAGAAAAACTCACTTGTTTTTTATTTCCTGTTGCGACTCCAAATGCCGGTGTAGCTCATTCGCCGTTTCAACACTCTTCACTTGTACTACTTGCAGTCTGGAGATCAATTCATCTCGCTCTTGAATATATTTCTCCAACTCTTGCTGCCTGTCAGTGTTTAGAAACACACAATGTCAGTTAACTATGATTAGAGGTTATGGAAAACAACAGATTACTGAAGAAAAATAGACATAGATTAGATAATCTTAGATTTGCACATGACAATAATGATTACAGTACGTGATAGGGTAAAAAGTATAGTTAGAAGAGGACAATTTTATTGCTGCTGTGTGATAACCATATTATGTACAGGTAAATGGAGCCCAATAGACCTCCTGCCAAGCAACGCTGCATGTCTGGTGCGCCAGGCCACTCATGTGATGCATAAACATGTAAGTGTGGTAATTCACAGCGATTCTCTCGCAGTGCATTACCTAATCTGCATAGCCCACAGATAATAAGTTGTACAGTATTTGACGGCCATATTTTGCTTTTGAGTTTGGATTTCGAATTTCCATCCTACAGAAGACCTCCAATTTTATGGACACTCATGGTTCTCAAAAATATATCCGTTCAACAGAACTATTCATACAAACTTATAGGACCTCCATTTGACCATTACGAGAACCCCTCCCCGCACTGTTATAGCGATAACCAGAAACTGTGTGCAATCATGTGTTCATGCGTCTCTAGTCTAAACGAGGTGTTTTTACATATGAAATACACATTGAATTATTAGGCTGATTTATGTACACTATTGTGCATACACAAAAATCAAGTAAATAAAAAATAACGAAAAACCAGACCACAATGTCGCCTTTCAGGCCTAACATGCGGCGCTCAATATGGCCTATGTTTATGTTTACAGCTGCAAAATTAGACATTTAACAATGTTTACAATTGATAAAGAATAATCTTTTTAACAGAATGTTGCAACCTATTCAATACAATACTCAACTGTATGCTAGTAACTTGTAAATGCAAAATATTGGCAAGGGGACTTCTATTACTGGACACAAGAATTCAATGTCAAACTATTTTTATACATAAAACATTACATTTATATGCATAGTGGAATAATGTAGTCAGACTTGAGTTATATTCCATTTCTATAGAAAAGACTATAGAGCAAGTTAAAATGAATGAAAACACGTAGGGCCAAGTGTCTTGGCCTTACACAATAGCTAGCTACGATATGACACACATTCGCACATTTATTGTGAAAAAATAAAGTATTTTTTCTCTTGAATTTATTATAATTAGGTATAAATTTGAAATATATTTTGTGACAAAATGATGTGTGAAAATCGCGAACAAGTCAAAATTATGGCCATAGTATTGAGGAAATGGCTTACAGGGGGAGACAAGGAGGAAATGAGCGGAGCTACAGCAATTTTTTGTCGCTTGTGACAACCATCCAGTGACGACATTGAACGGCACACAGCTGCCATTGGTGGGACATGGTCTGTGATGTGCAGCACTTGGCTCATCTAGTCACACAAAGATTAGGTACAGCACCAGAGAGAGAGGGGGGAGGGAGATAGAGAGGGGGAGAAGGGAGGGAGGGTGAGGAGGGAGAGAGAGAGGAGGGAGAGAGAGGAGGGAGAGAGAGAGGAGGGAAAGAGAGGAGAGAGAGAGGGGAGGGAGAGAGAGGAGGGAGAGAGAGGAGGGAGAGAGAGGAGGGAGAGAGATGAGGGAGAGATGAGGGAGAAAGAGGAGGGAGAGAGAGAGAGGGCGAGTGAGAGGGTGAAAGTGAGAATGAGAGATAAAGAAGAGGTGCCGCACTGACGAACATCTGGCTGGTCAATGACTCAGCATGCGTACCAGCAGTGGTACTGAAATTCTTAAATTTTATAGTTTTTCCTGATTAGCATCTTCATAAAACACGTTACTTGAAGGTTCAGCTAGTACGACCCATTTAATTTATACATATTGCTGCTTTTCTGTGGCTTGTTTTCAACTACTGAAATTTTTATTGTTATTTTTTTATCCTTCATGAAAATCTGTGTGTAAGTGCAAAGTATTCGTACAAACCAAGTGCCGTACGAGCGGGGTTTTACTGTATGTTGATAATTGAAGATATTTATGTACAATTTTATTGGATAATAATTTAATTTATAGTTTCAGTTTACGATTTTTAAGCTTCAAATTTTAGGCAAACCATCTTCATTTATTGTAAACAACAAAAGACATTGGCAGGATTAGTGGAAACACACAGCCTGTTGTGGAGGTGCGTTGGCCAGCCTACAGTTTAGCACTGACAGCTGAGGGATGTGTGTATATTTAGGTAGTATTCACTACACATCGTACAATGCTTGCAAGTGCAGACTGAAAGTATGACTAATTGATTAAGTAAATATTTTCCTAAAATTCTTTACTTTTCAAACCAAAGTTTACAGAGGTGGCTGTAATAAATTACGCCAGAACCGCAAGGTTTCACTGCATTCACATGGTTATTTACTTTCATAATTTGAAAAGGTTTCCTTTCTTTGTGGATGTAGTACAGTTCCTTCCAGTCACTTCTGGTTCAGTATGTCAAAGATTAGTTCTGATTTGGTTTAAAATTCTACTCTGTATTTCCTCCACATTTCAACTAAAATAAACGCTTGTTTTACTGCTGCATATTTTGGTGTTCTGACTATTAAAACAAAGACTAACCAATAATGAAAATGTTTTACCTAATTCTGACAGTCAAAAATTATGGCCCTGCTACACTGAGACGGTGAGATTGTCGTCGGGTCGGTGTCCTTCTTCTCCTTGCTTCGTGCTACAGTGAGAGTCATTCCTTTGCTGTTATAGTCTAGTTACGGCAATAAATAACGTGGCAGCTCAATCGCAGTGCCCCCTTTTTTTGTTTCTAACTGCAAAATTTTGATGCAAATGATGCTGCAAATATTTAAAAATAAGTTCTATACAAATCGCAGAGCACGAGAATAAGAACTTTTTATTTTAAAGTGGTTCGTAATTTTTGGCTAATCAGAATACTCTGGTGGCAATTTTATGAACGCGAGTCAGTGAATTTTAGGCACGTTGTCTGTGAAAGATAAAAGTTGGCCATCTCTCCCGTCCCCGGTAACAACACGACGACTCTGACGTCATGGTCACATTCTCCAATCAGATGGCAGAATGCCAATGGTTGGGCATCGACCGACAATTCACCGTCTCTATGTAGCAGGATCTTTAGAGATTATAGATTAATGTTGACGCAACCCTTAAGGCGCTTAATAATATTTTACGCTCATCCCAATTTTTTCCAAATGTAAGAATGTTAGGCCCAGCTTGCTTGTACCCAAGGGGTCATTTAAATTCATTATTGTGAGCCATGTCGCTGTAATTCCATAAATCAAAGGTCTTGAGATGTTTATATTTTCTGTTTTTGTACTTGTATATTCATGCCCACCAAAGATTGCATGTAAACAAACCATGAACGCTGAGTTAACCACAATAGGCGGAAATTATGAATTCTGGAAAGACAAAATGGGTGTATCAATTAATTAAATACACTAGACACCCGATTTTACGAACTCTGGATTTTACGAAGGTAGCGATTTTACGAATATACTCTCGGGAACCGTCAAAAAATCGCAAAAATAATAAAATAAAATAAATAAAAGTTAAAGCTGTTGAAAACTGTGATGGCGCACATCAGAGAGCAACGTTCGGGCGGTGAGCACTATGTACGTTACACAGTTTGTCTACCCCTCATTTC
>PNEQ01001018.1:0-12839 GCA_003012365.1 Medauroidea extradentata | reverse complement strand
ACGTACCGGTGCAGTGCATAATTATTTATGCACTTCAAAGTAATAATTTAAATTTACGCAACACGAGAGGCGGATCAGTTAAAAACAAATGTAATGCTGCTGGCCCACTGACATTTTTGCAAGTGAAGTTGTGTGTCGATCACGTAATGACCATGGCCATATTGCGACCACGTTCAGAGATGCGGTATTCAGACGAAATTAGTACGCACTTACGGAAACTACTTCAGATCTACTCGATAGAGAGTAAATCGGTCGGAAACGTCATGCGTTGATTAGATCAGTGTAGATAGCAGCAAGCAGACCATACAAAGGAAAGCGCGCGTAAAATGTAAACAAACACTCCCGCATGTGTAAATAATAGAAAATATATTATAAGGCAATTTGAATGCATGTTCACGGAAAATACGATGTCGGATCGTATTATTTTTATTGAAAAATAAGTCTGGAGCAGTTTATCAAGTAAAAATATTGCCAGAGTACGTAATTCAGGTATGGAATAAATTGTTATTACGTGTACGAAATTTTAATGCTACATACCTATAATATACCAGCACAAAAGGATAACGTGACCAATGCTACCCAACAGGAATATTCCAGGTAGGTTTTTTATAAGCGCCTCGTGAATACAAAGTAACGAATGTCACTACGTAGAAGTAGACAACCTGGAAAACTATTTTTGCAATTTTCTAAAATCAACTAATGGAGCCAAGCACTTCAGATCTGAATACTGGGCCACCTGCCAAAAAATCCATGACCACTATTTGATTATTTTTTTACTAAAAGAGTCAGCAGTAATAAAGAAACATGGAAAACATGCAAGAAAATATTAAAAATTCCAACAGGTGCTGCATAAAGTAATATAAAAAATATACGATTTTAGGGTCTGTTAAATTTTATAAAACCAACTGAATTTTTTTGGTATTTTGTGATTCTTTCAGGTACTACTACAGCCCTACAGAATCATCTGAAACAACATTCTAAGCAATTACGTATAATAATTCCACTAAAAACATTTTTTTTTGCAAATCACTACAAAACTCTCATTTTTTTTACTCAATTTATAATTAGCCTTCAAGGTAAGTTCCTAACAGTGTAAATTATTTTGCATTGTATATTTGTTAAAAAATTTAATTTACTTGATATTCGATTCAATATTCGATTCGAATTCGTGAATATTTCAACATATTCGCTTCGAAATGAAATTGTCATATTCGCCCACCCCTAGAAACCAGGAGTATTGAATGTCTGCACCTATGGAACACATTCTGTGGTCCTATTGCTTATTTGTCTGCATTTCAAGACCACGTCCATTGAATGTCTGTATGTACTGAAAGTGTTTGTCAGTTCCCTGAGAAATGATGGACAGATGTTCTACTGTAGTTCTAAAAAAATATCATATTAATGATTCATGACAATGAGCAGTGTAACATTTGAATTAAGGATGTATCCAAAAACAAAAAAAAAAAAAAAAAAAAACAGGATAATGATGCTTCTGTTACATAAGTATACATATAAGAACAAAAAAATTGTTACAAAAATATTTTAGTTATCAGACAGAACATCTTTTCAATAGATCCAGTAAACTAATGTTTTGGAATTCATTCCCCTGTGATTTTTTTAAAATATAGTCTAAACAAAATTGTCCTTTACAAGAAAAGAGACAGAGGGTTTGATGCAACAAGTTTCCACTGTAACATCACCCATATTGCAGCATATGTTAAGATTAAGAGTACCCAATCAGGATCACTGTTTCCAGCAAAGCTCACTGACTCGAGACACTCGATGACAGACTGCAACTCCCTGCTGTTCTTCTGCTGCGACAGCTCCATGTCTTGCTGCAACAGCTGCAGCTGTCCAGACAGCTGCTGTACTTGGTCTGCAGCTTCCTCGTACAGTGCAGTGGTCTCCAGAAACCGCTGCTCCAAGAGCTTGCACTCCTCCCTGCTCTTCTCCAGGTCCTGCTCACACCTGGCCGCACATCACACACACTGACCACCAACTGCCTCAGTACAGTATGCACAAGGTTCAATGTAAAAGCATACAGCACCACACTGGACATCCACCAACTAACATACTCTTTTATAGGCTATTGGGACCACAGCAGTATAGTAGTGCGACCATTCACCCCCCTCCCCCTTTAAAGGTGATTGTGGTTTGATTCCAGGTAGGGTTGGTCTCTGATTTTTCGTATTTGAAAAATGTGGTGGACATTGCAGTTGGGTTCCCTCAGGGTACTCCTGTTTCCCTTGCCCCAGCATCCTGTTGCTGCTCCATTGTAGGACATAATTTCATGACCTCTCTCAAAACAATGTGCACACCTACAGGCTGTCAAGTTGAAAGTCTGCTTCCTGAGGTATGATATCCTGTCCTCCTTCGGGTTCACTTACAACTCAACATTTACATATTTGTTGTATGGGCTATTCACGATAAACTTAGCACCTCTGAAACAACAACTGTTTTTTTTTTCTGACAATTTGTTTCTTTTTACCAATTGTCAATATAAACATATAAGTGTAAGCAATTGACACATATTTAAGCATAATTAACATTTAATATTTGACATCAGAATATATTATGTTTACATTATTATTATTATTAATGATAATATTATCTCCAAAAGTTCTAAATTTGCCACTAACAGCCTATACCTACATGAATACAGGCAAGCATTTGAGGAAATCTAAAAAATTCTGAAAAAATCTTTAAAGAAATAAACAAAACTTTTGATCCTCGTCCCTTTCTCGTCATGAACGTATTTTTTTTTATTTAAATAACTACAAAACAAACATTGTTGTAATTCATACAGTTTGACCATTTTCAGTTCAGGAAACAGTAGGAAACCAGATCAAGTTTAGTAAAAAGGCGTTCACAAATTATGACACTAAATATAACAGTAGAAAACAACACAATATTTTGCCTTAAGAATAGAGCTACGGGTGCTTCCTTCCCCCTACCCCTCCTGACAAAAATTAATTTTACCATAAGCACATGTGCACACATGTACAGAGAAAAACAGAAATAACATACAGAAACATAGTCACTCTTACTCATTAAGAGGGCGTGGTACATAATTCAACGCTAAAAGAATAAATGTACAACTATAGGTTTCTTGAAGACATTGCGAAAACTAAACAATAGCATTCCTAAACAAAAGTTTCAGCCAATGTTTTAAACAAAATTGTTTCAAGTGTTACGAACTTCTGACGAACAATCTCTGACGATGGAACCTCGTGCATTTAACTGCGGTGCAAGAGATCACGTGTAACGAATTAGTAATTCTGGATAAATATTTACTCATAAAGTTGGCAAATACCATTATCTAGGATTGACTGTCATTGAGTATTTTATCCATATTGGCTTCGAAAAAAGCGTACAAATCAGTTGATGTTTTCAGCGTTTATTTATCTACCACACACTCTTAAACAATTCATAAATGTGTACACACATACACACACACGATCAAAGACGATGCTGCACCTCCGCAAATACAAACTAATCTTAAAACCAGCAGAGAAAATTAAGGCTCATTCAACTAATTACCTTTCAAAAATCTAATGCTTTAAAATTTGCTTCATTTTGTATCCTCTCTTAACAAACAACTGTTCCCTGCATCATTCAGCATGTTTGAGTATACTACCTGTTCTTGATGTTGTTCAACTGCAGGATCAAGTTGTCGTTCTCTCTAGTGAGCTGGAAGTTGTGGTGGTGCAATTCACTGAGCTCCTGAAACAAGTTCTGTAGCTTCTTCTCCAGCATTGCTGTACCTGGCTGAGATGACACCACCTCGAGCCTGCTCATCCTGTCTAGTTCATCCTGTGTCGCACTGTAGTCCCTCATCACTTTCTCAAGCTGCATGGATTTGTCCGCAAGTTTCTGCCAACAATGTCAGACACCACCTGCTGGGATTTCCATACCAATACATCCCTCCAGTAATAATTTGGAATTACATTGTCCTCTACGATAAATATCATGTCAGAAAACATACTACAAGAAATGTAAGTGTTGGCACAGTTTAAACAATTAGAAATTTATTTGCTATCTACATCACATCATAGTAAGACACCTAGGTACATAAGGATTACATTCTTGGGTTCAAGATTTTTCTGTAAGTCAATCTTATCTACTATACTAGAAACTATTTTTTTTTTCAAGTGTAATGTTTAGAAGCAACGAGTATGTTTCTAGAACCTAAAAGCAATAAAGAAGACATGCATACAATAAAAAGAATACTGCAAACACCCTTGTAACATATATATCTAAAGTTTTTCAAAATTATTCACTCTGCATAATCAGGGTGAGCTTAACAACAGAGTGACAATCTGCATGTGGGCCGAGCTGGCCCAACGGAAGACTAGACAACACTGCGCGTTGCTTGTCTGCCACAGTACTGACAAACACTCACATGCACTTCGCACAGCAAAGATGATACCTGACAAAGGCAGAGTCGTGCACTGAGCACATCACTGCTGAATTGTAACTTTTGTGGAGGAATTACAATTAAAACAGAAAGAATTGTGCACAAGTACTCACAGGATGGTACACGCAGATAGAAACACACACACATAGGACGAACACATTTCTCCACGGATGCGCGGTCACAACGTTTCGCAGACTACATCTGCTTCATCAGGTGAGTGGAGGCACACTGAAGTCTATTGTCCAGCTGTGGTTGGTAATCAGTACACCTAACGGCCAGAGGGCAAACTAAGGTGCGGCGGGAAGTTTGAAATGTGGGTTTGTTATTTGAGGTTAAGGCCAGGTGGCTGTAACAGCACCATCCATTAGACACGTCAACTGTGCGAGTGTAATGAAAATTACTGTGCCTGGACTACTGTGTCAAATACAAGCTGCAATTTGGACTGTGTGTGTTGTTTTGTAACTAAAAAAAAATATAAATGCTTGTGTAATTAACCCACAAGCTATACGATGAAAGTCATCTAATTCTTTTGGGTGGCCAGGAGCATTATACATGAGACGCAGCACTTTAAATGGGATTTCGTCCCTTGCACAGTATCCCTTTACCTCAGGCACCACAGCACACATGTAGCCCAGGCCTTGGTGTTTAACTTGAGATTACTGGCAGTGTACTGGGGTCAATTTTAATTTTCTTAAATGTCCACAGGTTCTGGGAACGACATACTGCAAGAGGTTAAAGTTACAAGTCTTCAGATTAAAGTTACCATAGTCCTTTTTTACCCAGGCATGTCCTTTTTTTTTTACTGCCTTGTAAACTGTCTGATCAGGTTTTATCAAAAAAATGTTGAAGTCCTCTTTTTTAATAACAGAGACCCCAAGATGTATTTTCAGTTGTTTGGTGTCACCAAATATTGAGGAACAGTGCTGATACTGCTGACAGCACAAGCTTCCTGATAAAGTGCAATTTCTAAGAAGATAATTACAGTACATTATTCGCTTGTTTTACACATATTTACAGAAAGAGAAATTGTCTGTGCATCAAAGTTGAGAGTGTTTTCTTGTTTAGTTTAACGTGCGAGTTATTTTATCATGCCAAAATATTTTAATGGTGTTAACTAATTTTACTATTTAATTACTGAGCTGTAAGATAACAAAGAAAGAAATCTATATACTGTATTTCCATTGAAAAATATTTTTTATATTTCATTTTTATTTTATTTGTAAGTGGCCAATTTTTTTATGCCTGCAACCATAATGTGTTCTCTTTTTGGGTTATGCTGATCCAGTAACACCTACTCCAGAAGTAATAGAACGAACCATAACTGTGATATCTTTAGTGACCTGGCCTCGCCTCTAAAGATTGAGCCGATTTCAATAGAAATGACTCCCAAAATAAGTTACCAGCTCCAAATACACAAGGGGCAAGAAAAAACCCATGTTCACTAAACAACGCTTATAGCTCGTTAGGGGCCAGGACTTTGTTTGACACATCGTTCTTGAGCAAAGAAAACACAAAATAGTTTAAATCTCATGTAATAACCAATTCCAGAAGTAATTGTCCTTTACACAAGAGTTACATTCGTTTCCACAACATGCCATTAAATATCCATGAACACTAATAAGATTACAATTCACACCACAAAGCATATAGAATCTCTCATATTATCGATGAACCTGATTGTACATACAAGTGCATTTTAATCCTCTCCTTTGACCATCGCCCCCATTTGACTCGTGGGCAGCTATGCTTTACCACTCACTGATACTCGACACGTTTCCTCCCCAAATATGTGGAGTTATTTTCACTCAGTTAAAACCATTTGGGCCCAGAAATCGACCTGTTGCGTCCCGCATGCGGTGTAAAACCAAGCGCGAGCTATCACTCACGACAGTGCCGTTGCTAAAGACTTCGTCGACAGCCCAACTGCCGGCGTGCCCCAATTTACACTCACTCGGGAAGGCGACGAGGGAAAATACCCCCTAAGGGAATTGGTCACTCACCAAAATCCTCGATGAATCTTTCAAGTTAAGGACGCTCACCACTCCCTGAGCAGAAAAGATCACTTATGTCCTCCTTCAGCACGACAGCGCGAGCTACGCTTGCGTACTTCTCGTCCCCCGGCACGTCCAATCTTCTACACGTGAATTACCGCCTACCAAGGCACAAGCCCAGATCCCAGAGCTCGCGATGTGAGCTGCTCGGCTTCCAACCTGAGAGTGACTCCCCTCTCTACGCACCGCGACACCGCGGCTCGCTCGCCTCGCTAGCGCCTCTGCCGCCGGCCGGCGGAACTCGACCCCCCCTCCTCCAGGTCCCCCCCCCTCCATGGCCAGTGGAGCGGAAGGTCCGGTGGGGAAGGGGAGGCTAAGGCACCGTCAACCGGGGGCGATCCCTCTCTCAATAAAGAGGCGGCCGAAGCCAGCCTCGAGGTTCATAACAATTAGGGGCAAACAGACACACTGCTCAAGCCCCAACTCAAAACTCAAGAAAAACCCCACAACAGAAACTAAAGAAACTAAAACCCCAAAAGAAACAAACCCAAGAAAATACGACCTAAAAGCAGTAGCATCCGTTCAAGATCATACTTTTTTTTTATTACAGCAGTTGCCGTGTTTCGCCGTACCCAATTTCCACTTTGTCCTGTCAAACACCTCATCGTCTATTCTAGTAAATTTCTTTTGTTCACTGCTTTGTTTATGTTGTCCCTCCAGCTTCTTTGTGACCTTCCCCTCTTCCCATGCTCTGTTGGTAACCATTCTAGCACTTTCTTGGGCCATCTGTCCTCATCCATCTTTTAGACATGACTAAATCAATTTAGCTGTCATTTTTCTATCTCTTCATGTATTTTCTTGTTCACGTGCATGGCCTCCCGAATTTCTTCATTTCTAACCCCATCCCATTTTGATATTCCACAACTTCTTTTCAAAATATAAATTTCTGTTGCCATAAGTTTATTCCCACACTTCCGAACCATAAAGGATATGTAACACTTTTTACAAGACTTTTAAATGTATGTTTTTTAGTTACTATTTTGATATATTTATTCCAGAGAAGTGAATTTAGTGTCCTAATCACTACTCTACCCTTATTAATCCTATCTCGTATCTCATTTGTACTATTGCTTTCTTATTAAAAATCACCCTCAAATATTTACCACACTAAATTCCTTTTATTCATCCTCTGTCTACTATAAAATCTTGAACTTCCTCATTCTCTACTATGAAATATACTTGGCTAAGATCATTTTGAGACAGACCTGCAGCATCGTATTCTTCTTGAAGTTTTCTGATCATATAGCTAACGACTTCTCCGTCATCTGCTATGACTATCTGATCATCTGCAAAAACACAAAGTGAACAGCATATCATCTCCTATTCTCAGTCCCATGTTTTTAAAGTTTTAACCCATTTTACTAGGACTCTGTCCAAATATATTTTTTAAAATTTAAGAGATAAACAGCAACCTTGTCTCAATCTTTTTGTTACTGGAAATGAGGCAATAATTTAATTTCCTACTTTGATTTTTGCAGAGTTATTTCTGTAATATTCCTGAATAGCCTGAATTAAGACTGGATTAATTTCCACGCTGTTCATTTCCTTCCATAGCCTACTAACTGGTCCATTATCATTCACTTTCTCCAAGTTTATTGGAGCTATGCGCATACATTTGTTCCTATGAACTCTTTTTTTTTTTAATACTACTTTTAGAATAAAGGCATTATCCACCATCAATCTTTCAACTCTAAAACCTGCCTGTTCTTCTGGCTGTTTCTGTTTTATTTCGTCTTCCACCAAATTCCTTAGTACTCTAAGAGTATAATTTCCATAATGTTGTAAGTACAGTACTGTAATACCTCTGTAATTTTCTGAGTTATTCTTGGAACCTTTTTTATGTATAGGAGAGATAAGGCCTTGCCTCCATTCTTCAGGAATTGTCTTGAATCTATTACACCACATAAAGCCAGCAGTAAGGTGGCTGTCTGCATGGACTGCCGAGCAGTATGCAAGTGTTACTAGATTATTCAAAAACTTCTGAACGTGCATGACTAATGTCTGCTTAGAATAGCATTTGAAGGATTTTACACATGTGTATTATACTCATTTCAGGTTCACCAATACTCATTAAAGCACAATTTTCAACGGCCAAAAATTACGAAAATATGAAAATATGTTTTTGCAGTCATTTTATGTAGGAAAGTCTCAGCATAGAATCTTTTAAAAGGTTCTTGACATGTACAATACTCCTTTACTTTTAATATTACATCACAAAATGATACTCACCTCTGAAAGTCTCAGCAGGCAAATTGTTTGCGAGAAGACTGCAAGCCATATTTGTGATTTGCGCCTAGAAGCTAAGGTAAGAAGTGATGTGTATGTTGTTTCATCCCTACCCCTTCTGAACTCCTAGACTTCAAACGTGCAAAACACATCCAAGGCCATGATCTTTGGGTTTTACGGTTCTTGCGATAATTAATTTTTTAAGTTTAAACAAGAGAATCCGTCAAAAATTAGTTTGGCAGTTTTGTTTAAAATGATTTTCACAATGTTGGTTAGGTTTTTCTTCAAGACAGTAAATGCTATGGTTTTAGTTAAATATGTAACTGATGAAATTTTTATTAGTTGACTTATTAGCTGAAACCATGTAATTCCTTGACTTAAAAAAATTAGCCATCACGACTATCCATGTCTTTTTTCCCAGCTTTCCTATGCAAATCCTCGTGATTTCTACTGTCTGGTTTGAGCAATCATTCTTATACTTCTATAACACTTCACTGGTGAACGAACACTATATACAGAAACAATGCGGTCATAAACTGTATGCAGGGACAGATCTCTGCTATCCTTTACCCAGGGAAAGAATTGAGATTTGTGCCCTCATTTCTTCCTCCTGTTACCTTTCATGAGTAAAATTTTCGCCACCAGTGTCCTCTATAACCCAGCACCTAGGGCTAGCTGCCTGCCTGCCCTCTCTAGATCAGTCCCTGTACTTCCACTTCTCATGAGATAAGATGAGACACTGCTGTCTGCAGCTGCTGTGATCAAAGAAACATGAAGGAGAGGGAGTGAAATATCAAACATCACACATCTGCCACACCAGCTGTTTTGTTATCAGTCACCGCCTCATCTCATGCTTTGTCACGTTGGCATATCTTGGTCAACAAATTTGCATATCTGTAACTTTACTAAAGTTTAACCTCCGTAACTCGGAGTCTACCTGTATTTTCATTTCTTGAATTTGCAGATTGTAATCAATCTACCTTCTAAGCTTAGTTTTAGTACTAACACTGGAATTTATATAAATAATAATAGTGACAATAATAATGCAACACAAACGTTAGTTTTTAATATTGTTTTAACTATCAAACAATCTAATTACATGAATACTTTGTGTTTCAGATTATCATGAATTATGTTCACATGAAATATTATACAGAAGACAGCTGTGAAACATTAATTTTTCATTTGCATTCTTCAGATAAATTACAAGCAGCTGTACCCGTCCTTTAATGAATTAGCAATTACACATGCTTTATATCCAACCAGTTTTTAATGTAAGTTTTTATAAGAGTCTACTTACTTCTTCTAGTTTTTTCATGTCGAAAAGAACCTTCTCAATTTGTTGGTTATACCTGTTCTTTATAAGTTCAACCTCTTCTTTCACTCTGGTCCCAGCATCATCAATCAAATGTGAAAGTGCTGCTTGTGATTTCATGATTTCATCTGGAAGCACAATTGCCAATTATACACGTAAGATCAAATTTATCGGGATAAAACATATATACACCATGTCACACATTAGCTCTGATTATAACAACTCTAATGTTATCAATATAGATTCTTTTACCTTTAAATTCCAAAACTAGTTTAATCTGACCAAACTGTCTTGGTGATGAAATGGTCCTGTGGTTGCCAATACTAATGGAATAGTGCTCAGTCATTCAAAACAAGCATGATGTCAGACCTTATGCTGACCCCTTGACTAATATGTCTGCACAGATATGGAAAAGAAAAAAAATGTTCAGTGCATTTGATTGCAGTCAGATTGTTGGAACTAGATCTACACTGCAATTCATAGCTGAAGAAAGAAATTATACAGACCACCATACTAATGATGTACCAAGTGTTAAGGGATTTAGGTAAAACTACCACCCCCAAGGGTCTATTGCCATGGCATAAAACATACTGATGACAAGGATCAGTTGATAACAACAGATAGACAGGCTACAGTGCAGAAGATGATCACTAACTGATTCAAGGCTGGCCTGCATGGACCTTTGAGCAACTCAGGACTATGTAGTCATTGGGTATGGAAAAGTTCTTATAATGCCTCTCATCCACATAAAAATTAACATATTATCATTGGACCCTCAAAGAGCGTGGCAAACGGTTTGAACAGACAAGTCAAGGTACACAATGATACATGTAGATAATAGGATACAGTTTAGTCCAGTGGAGGTTTCACTGTGGTAAATGTATCTATGCTACTATCACTGATGAATAATAAAAAGACCAGTTGGCAGGTTATGTGCACCCATTTCTGTTTCCACAGCACTTTCCATTTGAGCTGTACTTACAGCAAGACTTATACAGTGGCCCACCACTTCCAAATTGGGACAGAGCAGTTGGACATACATTTGCCTAGCCGCAGAGGTCATCTGACTGCAATCCTAAACATATCTGGGCTGCACTTCAGAGGCAAGTGTGCGCCATGGAACTTGTCCGTAATGATCTCCACACCTCCATAAATTTTGTGCGGCGGCACAGTGGTCGTGAATCAATCAACAGGTGTCACAAATGTTTCCAGTGCCTTGTGGTGTCCATACCACCTGCATCAACCAGGACAAAAGTGGAATACTACACATTAAGAGACTGATATCTCTACTTCATTTATTTCACGAACGAACTAACGTACTACATGCATTCTACATCTCACTACATTGGCTTTACTTATAAGCAAACCAAATTTTTGCTTCATATTACTTCATGGTTTGATGACAATATATCATATAAACAAAGAACCAAATTGTAGTTACTGATACATAACCTCACACTAAAAAAAATATCACATGCGAAATTAAATTTTGTAACAAATAATATGAAAAAAGAACAAAACAAATAAAAATGCACAATACTGAGGAGGACTTTACCAACCCTACTACCCTGACCAATATGTCACAATTCTAATACCACTAACATGTACGAAATTACGGCAAAGCAACATTGTTTTGAACATCATGACCAGGGGTTGATCAGACAGAACACCTTAACTAATTCCAAAGACTATTATAAATATGGAATGTTCACCTCTCGCACTAGCTTCTGCTTGGACAGCCCTGTCTCTTTCAACACATGCACACTCCAGCAACGACACAGCTTCCTCCACTTTACTATATGCTTCTTCATATTTCTCTTTCATAGCAGCAATAGACTCATGACAGCGTGTCAGTGCTGTCTCCAGCTCATGTCTTGTACTGATTAGAATACTATTCTCTTCTAGAGCAGAATGTAGTTTACTTTCCAGAACTCTGATTCGCTCTTCTGCATCTGCTTGTACTGCAAAATATCATACAGTAATTTAATATATGAATCAAAATAACTTGTTTCACAAAGTTTACAAAAGAAAATTATAGCCTGCTTTAGTAAGAGAACATATGGATTTGAAATGAATGTTTAGTTTGCCATGTTAACAGTAAGCAGGTTAAATGAGACTCAAAATGTATGTATAGAATTCAAGGTCCACTATGCAAATATATTGTTGCGTGTTGGCCGGGCAGCAGGCACATTACATCATGCTGGGTGGTCAGCCCCGTGAGTCAACCAGTGGTGTCATGGGTTTCCGCAGCTATGTCGCAACTCCCGAGAGACGTCACTGGTTTTCCCCGATGACGCCAGTGCGAGTACGTGACTCTCAACTACTACGACCATGGTAATGTCTATTTTTAGACTCTAGGTCACTATGTCATCAGCCATTGACGTCATTGAAGGGGCCGTATAAAAGCATCGGAACTGCGCAACATGAGTCAGTCTAGTAGTGAAGAGTCTAGTATGGCAGTATGGAAGAGAGTCGAGAAGAGTCAGTCTTGTGCAGTCTTGTGATAGTCTTGTGAGTCGTGAAGATGAAGTGAGACCGAGAGTGGTGTGAGGCAGCGCCCTTAGGGGAGGCGTTGCCACTGGGACGACGATGGACGTCGTGAGAAGTGACGGGCCGAGAGGCGACGCTGGCGGCGGTATCACGACGGCGTCGAGGCTGGTGTAACATCGGCGGAGCTGACGAGGTGTGGCGTCTTGAGGATGCCAACACGGCGGCGATAGTCGCTGCCGAGTCTGAGTAACATCAGCGCCCTGCAGAAGGGACAGACAACACTAAGGTGTTGTGTGTCGGCACGACTGAGCTGACGAGGTATGGCGTCTCGAGGATGGCA
>PNEQ01001017.1:13839-30144 GCA_003012365.1 Medauroidea extradentata | reverse complement strand
ATGTTAAGAAAGATTTACATAATATAAATTTAAATAAGAAAATAAAAAACACCTTTTAAAGATTTAACCAAGATGGGGAAGTGGCTGAACACTTCACAGTATTAGGAATTAAATTACGCTCCAAAAGTATAAATACTGTAGTGTTAAAAGTAGCCACACGCACTTCAGAAAGTTTGTTTAATGTCAGATAGTAGCACATAAGTGGTAAATACGCCACACCAACATTACTATCAGTCCAAGTAACGGTCATGAGTCCAGCTTGTGGCAGCTGCCGGCCCGTTCGGACGTGTCGGGCATACGGTGCGCTTTGCCCGGACAGTGCCGAGTGGCACCAAGACAGCATGCAAACTGAGACAGAGATTCACTGATCTGCTAGAAATACAGTACAATGAGCTCTTTAAGTACTGACAACTGCCAACAGAGTGCAGTACATACTGCTGTTGCTGAGGTTTTGCATGCCATGCAGCTACACGTCACATGCCATCCTGGACCTTTCATCATCACTATTGTTTACTTTCAAACAATACATGTTAAGAGTTGCTGAGCACTATTTATATTTTTGGGTGGTCACTTAATTTTTAAGATATTATTCCAATAAATTTTATTTACTTAATATTCAATGCTGTTTACTTAAATTTTTTAACTAAAGACAAATTGAAAATGTATACAGTAGAGCCCCAATTTAAAAAAACTTGAGAATAAGGACAACAGTGACATAACAAAAGGATTTTTAAGAACCTTCAAATTTAACTAAATATGCATAAAAGAACAAAGCAACTTTGATAAAACGTATTTATTATACATTGTAATGTACATCTATAAAAAAAATACTTTCACTGGCCTACTACATACAGTACTTATTTCTCCGCAAGTCTTAAACTGTTCGTCGAGAAACAAAATAAAAAATATTTAAAATTCATAGAAAACTTTGTCAGTGAAAGTGATTTTCAGCTGAGCCAGTGCACCAAAGCCAGCAACACTGTGTTGCGTAACAAGCGCATGCTTAGATCCTCACCCTAGCAGCTGGTGAGTAAACGAGCATCTTGGTACTCTATTTACATGCTGCTGCGGACAGCATGGAAACCAATTAACAGATGGGGTTCGTAGAATACGTACTTATATTATTTATGCAAACTTTGTTACATGAGTGTGGTGGCATGTAAGCCATGTATATTTATTTATTAGTTTATCATTGTCTTGTAAACTTTTAATTCAGTTTTCATAGCAAATTTCTGTTTTTGACAAACAAAAATAGACGGCTTCGCAGTGTTAGGCATCTCTTCTAACATATTGATGGCACGTGGGCGTCTAACACACCAGGCGCATGCTCCATGTGCGTTCCATTTAAAGATTTATTAAAATTTGTTTGCCGAAATTTTTTCTTTGGAGGGGGGGATAAAAATTATTAAGTCAGATTTAACAAAACATTGATTTTGAGTAAACACTTTTGGGTCCCAAGGCATTTCGGTAAATTAATGTTCTACTGTAGTGGGATGGACAGAAAGAGTATGTAGAAAATTTAGGGTGCCGGTGTTAGGTGGGGGCGAAAGGTACATGGTTAAATACTGTATTTCAGTTTGTTAAGTCAATTGGTTTTACTGTTGTACCTAAAACCATGACATACAAATTTTACTTTAACAAGCTACGTACAGTATTATGCAAAATCTGTTGCACCAGCATTTCAATAATAGTTACCGTACCTAGGCTGCTGCCCCTGGTGCGCTAGAGTCTCTTCTGCGTTTTCTCTGGGTGACTATCCATTGTTGCAGACTGGTTTTTGTCGACACTACCTTGCGGGTTGGTGCCCGCGGTTAAACAATCGGACAGTCCCCTATGTCTACCTCGAGTAATGCCAAAGGCTTCTACTGAGGGTCTCTCGTCAGTAAAAGGGGCAGAGATGGGATGGTGGTGTCGCTGGTGGGACTCTTCTCACCAATTTAAGTCGGGAAAGACCCATCTCCCCCAGGCCTCCACCTGCTCCCGCTGCTCTTTCCTCTGCCAGACCGCTGCTTCCCGCTCCTGCTGTCTTGCGGTGTGAAAGGGGGGCCTTCCCAGCTACCTGGTGGGGTTTGTGACAGATGTGGCGATGGGGCTGCTGCTACGAGCGACCTCCCGTGTTTCCCGTTGGAGGCGCCTCGCCCACCGGTCAGTTCGGGGCAACCTGGTCCGGTGCCTATCTTGGGAGTGTTGGCGAGACATGGAGGTTGCACATGTGGGTGGATTAGAGGGCAACAACTAACCCCACGCCACAATAGCGGGGTGCCACACCCCTTTCGGGGATTGCTGGGGCGACAGAGGTTTCCAACCACCCTGCGCGGGGTCAGTGCCACACAAGGCGAGCGCGGGACCTGAGCCAACCGCCACACACCCGGCTGGACATGCTTCCACGCCCACCGTTGCCTAACAGCGTCCGACCAGGTCCTGCCCGAACTGGACTAGCATACCACTTCCGTTTCCCTCTAACTGGGTGCCACTCCCTTGCAAGCAAACTCAGTGACCACACGACCCAGGCAAGCGGATCACTACGCCACACTAGGCATGTATGGGACCCCACCCGACCACCGTGCACCCGGACAGATGTGCTTCCACGTCCACCATAGCCCAGCAGCGCCGGGACTAAGCACGCCGAGCTTCGTCCACCAGGGCTTAGCATTTGTCTCCTCCCCACTAGGTCCTAGTTGACTCGTTCTCCCCCATGAAATGATGGTGACAGAAGGGAAACTGGATAAGGGAAACGTACCTGGGGATTGTTTGTCTCGATGCTACTGGAATGACAAATACCGATCCAGATAACCTCGTTTATTCTGACAGTCGTGAGTGCCCCCCATCGTTCGACTGCCGGAACTGACACCTAACCTTGACCCAGGACGGGTCCCTAACCTCGGAACTCGTGAAAGCTCCCCTTGCTGGCAAACTAAGTCCCCTTAAATCCCCAATATGCTGTTCATATCCACTGGACATCTTGCCCTCCAACAATGTTCCCGAAACTCCTGGTGTTAAGAACTAGCTAGCTGTCCTGCTAGTGCTGGGATATGTTACCTCGACCTGGTGGTAGTGAACAAAGTCCCGCTCCGTGGCTGTGTGACCGCTTATATACACGCTCGGGAGGACAAAGTAGGGGATGAAGGGGTGAGCACTGGCCACGCCTGCCTGCGTGCGCATTGGTGCACGCAGCCTTCCCCCTCCGCACCCCTCTCTCTAGGCTCGCCGGCCCAGCAGCAGAGGGGTGGAAGGACAATCTTCTCGTTGCACGAGTCCTTGGCCGGCCGCCTGCCTCAACCCCCCCGGCACCCCCTCACGCTCCAACGCACCACCACACACGTTTTAAATACGGTAATGCCAGCACGCGGACGTAAACCACTCCGGTGCCGTGGCGGAGGGAGTTGCCTAAACAAACTCCCACGTTGCGCCCTACCAAGCCGCAACAAAGGTACGGTAAAAAATTTTTATAGGAGTTATATTTACTCACAATGTACGTCTAAAAATAAAGAAAAAAAATCTGGTACAAATATAAAAATAATAAAGTAATTATGAAAATTGCTTTCTACCATACCCTTAACACATAGAAACTCAATAGTTCTGAGAAAATATATCTTTACATACAGTAGCTGGTTAAAAATATTTACAAAATAAATATTTCTACATTAATTTACTTAGACCCAAATTTAAATAAATTTGACAATCCTTTCTCATTTGTTAACAAAAATACATACATTCCAAAAAAAAATCCTGGAAACTCACAATTTACAATCAGGCAATACAACGAAAAACAGTAATGATACAATTCTTGTACCAAACTTTTGACTCCAATACTGTAACACTGTTTCCTCCAATGCAACAATGTCCTGGAACAATATCTGAAGGTATATCAGGGCTTTCTGGTAGTTACCGTATTTCCTTACAAAGTAAGAGCTTAATCAAAAAGTTTTGTATGCTTTTTGGAATAGTCTTTAATACAGTACAGTATATTTAGGACATAAACAAAGTTTGATATATATGTGCACGAATCAGTTGGTTGAGGATTTTAATTACCTTCGCCACAGAATACAACAGTACAGCACATTTGCAGACTTATTCTCGACACTCGGTCAATTGTAATCACTACAGCTGAACAAGTTTAATATGCGTTGTCTTTAAATTTTTATAAATGAGAACTACAGTAAGTGCACACTATTCAAATCAGCAATACACAAACCTTGAGACCACAGACAGCCAGAAAATCTTCATTCCATTGGTTTCCTGTGATAGACAGCACTGTGAAAGGTATTGGAGCAGATGCAAGCCTGGTGAGAGTAAGCTTGCGTTTAGACGAGTCAGCTTGTTTCAACAGAGCACTGAGTTGCAGCACCGTGATCTTTCCTTTCTCGTGTGACACAGCTAAACAAACAATTGTATCTATACTGCTACTGCGACACGTTTTTTAAGACAAATTTGAGAGTGAAAACTAACCACACACACACATTTGAGGTACCAGAGAGCATACTTCATTACATTCCTGTACATAGGTTATAACAATCTTAAATGGCTTAGCCATTTATTATAAAAAAAATGGACTGTGGAAAACTGTGGAAAATAGCTCAATGTATGCACTACTGAATTACTGTCCAAGCAAAAAATTAAGTAGTACAGTGAAAAGTTCAGTAAACTAGAAGCAGCAGTTTGTGTAATTAAGAAAATTTTAATGTACACATTTTCAGTAGACGTGACCGTCTTGTAATAAATACGAATCATTGCTGCACTACATGCATAGCCTAAAACAAAAAATATGAAGGTAAGTATTCTTAACAATTCTAATCACTACCTTAATTTAAAAAAGCTCACAATTTATAATAAAAATTTTTGTATTGTTATATTTATCTACATTTACTAACAAAGAAATATAATAAATGTAATAATACAATTGAATTAGAAGATGCCCCTAGGCTATCAGCATGTATAAAAGACAGAAGTACAAGTCAAAAGACAGAAGCACAAGTACTTACGTGTTGGTATTTGACAGACACACACAAAAATATACTAGGATGATACATTCGCGGAAGGGCGTACCACAATTGTGTCGTCCTCCATATTTTTGTATGTATCTCTTAAGTACGAACATGTACGTACTTGTGCTTCTCTCTTTTGAAAATGCTAATAAATGTAATAACCTGAACTGATTTGGTAGCTGCAAAAATATTGTTCACATGATCTGTAACTGAACTGGAAATCTCTAGTGACGGTGTACCACCAGTTAGGACAATTTTTGTGGTCACAGTTAACTCCCATTTTAACAAGGTTGTACTGTATATCTATGTGTGGACACACGTGGGCACGTGCATACAGTAAAGCCCTGTTTAACGAACTCGGGAATAACGAAAACAGCGATTTTGACGCCCGTTGGAGGTAAGACTGCTGGGTTACCTTTTTGGCGTCCTAGTTTCGTCCCTGGGTGCAGGGTGCGTGGCTCCATAAACAGGGCTCTAACTGGGAGAGGTCTTTGGTGCTGTGGTTGTTGGAATTGTATTATCTCTTTGATGTGTCTCTCTGAGCGAGGAGGAGGGGCAATGCTAATGCAGGACTTAGGTCGAGTGGCACGGCAGGTACGAGCAAATGTCAGGTCTGGATGGTCCGCCAGAGATTTACTGGTAGAGAGGGGCAGTGGGGAGGGTGAAGAGGCATTTTCCGGTGTCAGAAGCAACGGCGATAAGGCGCAGGTGATATTACAGCACCCAAGGATGAATCTATCACAATGCGGTGATCCAGGGAAGAGGACATAGCCTGGGAGTCTCTTCTCTTCCTGGTTCTCAGCTCGACGGCGGGCAGCAGCTGCGTCTCTTAGCAAGGTGTAGACATCTGGCGCAGCAGGGCCCTGCCCACCGGCTCTCCTACCCTTGGCCAAGGCGACCCGCTCTCTATATTGTCTGCCTGCCCTCCTTTGGGGCATACGGCCTTGAATGGATTAACGAGAGAGAGACTTTGCCACCTCGAGACCCAATTCTAACTAGCAAAAAACTGTGGAGCGCCAAGGGGGTTGACTCGCAAGGTTTTCTGAGAAAAATCTGGGCACGGCTTCCAGGGGTCCAATGCTACTGCGTCCTGGCGCCTGCCGTTCGCAATGCAGGGCATCGGGGAGGCTTATCTGCACCCTCTGCCTCCTGCGACCTACGACGTCGCTTGGAGGCGTTGACTATCCCAATCTGTGAGCTGTGGGATGACACAAAGGGCGTATTGGTTCCCTCCGCAGCTGCAATCTGTCTACGTAGATTGGAGGCGTCGGCAATCCCAGGCCGGCAAGCTAACCAATGATGCAAATCCCTAACGTTTTCGAGAGGCCAGAAGGGCAGAGAGAGTTAAATCTGCAATTCTAAATAGGCCTCGAAGCAAGAGGTCACAAGTTGGATTCTGGGTAGAGAAAGGTGGGGTATGTAGGAATACCAGGGGGGAAGAAGAGGGCAGTACAGACAAACAGAGTTAAGGTGGAGCTGTGTTTATTGTAAACAACGCACAGCCCCAGCCTATACCCAAGACAGTTTACCCTGCCAACAGTTCCCTACTGCCACCTAACACAAGTCAAGAGCTTCCGTACACAACTGGGTGGTATCCGAAGACTTACATGCGAACTCGGACCACGTAATGTATCTGCATGTGCAGGTGACGGCTGCCGCTGGTAGGCTGCACGTCACTGCAATGGCTGTGCGAGACTGGCGGAACTGCCGCTCGATTCTGCTGTCTGCGCACCTTATATACCCTGCTAGCCAGGGCGAGCGGAGGAGGGAAGGCGTGGAGGTGATAGCATATCAGCGCAGTCCGGGGCCAGGAGGCGCAGGATGGTACGCTCGCTCCAGGGCCGCGTAATGCTCAGGAGGTGGGTATACCTCCCACACAATGCGGCCTGTGGATATGCGCAGCAGGTTGCCTGCTTACAGGCGGCGGCAGCGTGTCTGGCAGCCAGTTGGCAGAGCTTGTGACGTCATAGAGGAATAGGGGGAGGGTGATCGGCAGGACAGTGAGGAGGCTCAATAGAAGGGATGAGGCCACGGCGTGTCAATTTAACGAAAGGATTTTTAGGAACCTTCAAAAAATAACAAAAATTTATTAAATAACTAAGCGACTTTGATAAATTGGAATATTAATGGTAATTTAAGTCCTTTAAAAATACTAGCACCGACTGCAGTATATACTTATTTCTCAGTAGAAAAGCTAAAACCACATATCTAGAAACAAAAAATTTTTTTTAATATTTGTTGAAAAATTTGCCACGGGAGGTATTTTGAGATACGCACGTGCAGTTACAGCTGAGTAAGCACCGCTGCATTGCATAACAAGCACGCGCCTAGATCCTGATCCTGGCAGCTGGCAAGTGAACTTGCATCTAGGCACCTAGTCTCCATAGCGGAGCGGTGGACAGTGCAAGAACCACTTCACAGATAGTGCTTCACTTCTCCGCAAAAAATTGCGCTGCCGTGCAGCGTGCTCTCTTGATTAATTCTATTACCTATTGAATGGAGTGGTGTGCAGCGTGATTATTTACACTCTCGTTCCGTGATGAAACAAGAGAGTTTATAAAAATAAAGTAACAATAAAATACATAATATTATTTACGCAGACTTTTTACAAAAAATTACAGTAGACCCCCGATCCAACGACATCAGATCTAACGACATAATTTCCAGGAATCCTGGAAAAATTAATATTTTCAAAATTGCAAAATTAATCAAAGCTAAGCAAAGTACAATAGAAAATGTTATTTAAAAATAAATTTTAGTACATTAAACAATAACATAGTGCAGTTATAATAAATTAGTGATATGCAGTTGTGAAACAAAAAAAAAAAACTGTAAAAAATGTTAGGAACTTTGGCTGGAATGTGGCTAAAGCGTGCATGCCTGGTGAGTTAGGCCGCCCACGCAAAACTGACATATGTGAGACGTGATGAGTAACGCTGCCTTATCTCCTCCTCACTTCTCCACATTCCCTCCACCCTCACGCCTATCAACACATTTTTCCACGCGCCCTCCTTTCAGCACTTTCTTCTCCTTACTCCTACACGTCTCATCTGTGCCACACAGTCAGACACCAGACGTGCGCATAGCAACGGTATTGTATTGTTCGACTTGTTGCCTGTCCGTGTTGTATTTTGCTTGGTGGGTGCTGTACTGTAAGAAACAGCACTGCTAAAAATGTATAACACCCCTCCTGATGGTCCAAGCCAGCCAATAACCATTCACTCCCCCCACTCCCAGCCGACAAACCAGATTGTTTTGTGTGCGCGCGGCCGCTCACATCAACTGCCGGCGCCGGCTGTGATAGTCACGTGACAACTAGCAGCCTGTCTGGCCGCAAAGCAGTGCCACACGTTTGCCTTTCTTTCCTACCTTTTCGAGCCATCGTCTTTGTTTCCGTGTCTGGTGAGAGCCCAGGGGGTTGGGGATTAAGAGAGGACACGGTTCTTATTTTTATTACATCACGGCCAAAAAAAAGGACCAGCTTGGCACTCAGTCTGTAAACAAAAAAAAAAGAAAAGAAAACAATCCTGCATTATCTCATCGTTTTTCTCTTGCTTCACATCAGGCTGCGCGCTTCAGCTCGTCTTGACTTTGACAACTTCCGCTGTTATTGATCACTCGGCACAAGAGGCAAATGGCTGCAGCGTAAAAACTGTCTACAATAGTCACGTATGCTACATGTGGGCTGACAAGATTTTTAATTATGCTCGTTCAACAGGGCAGTGATTAGATCAATTAGAGCAACTGCACCCGCGTGTTCGAGAGCCACTCTGCCTCTATAAGCAGTGCAGAGCATTAAACAAGTGTGTTGTGCATAGTTTTACGATTTTTCCTATACGCCTAAGACATAAAACAATGAGTAATTCAGTCATTTTAGTGACAACACCTTGAAAAGTCCGTTTTTAGCCCTTCTGAGCAGCTCCGAATTCGCGTTTCTAATAGGCATACTGATTTTTAAAAAATAAAGACTTTTTTCTGTTATAAGCATTTTTATTCATATTGCTTAAAATCGTATAATGACAACAAGTTGTAATAGTTCATGCGTAATTACAAAAAAAATACTCAATGGCTTTACTGAAATGTTTTAAATTGTTGCAGTATGAGTCGTTCTGTTGTCAGTGAGCTTTGCGCCAGGCAAGCAGGATGAATCATGCGCGTACCACGAGTTGAGGGAGACGAGCCAAAGCCAGCCGGCTGCTCTCCCCTCCCCACCCCCATCCTACACAACCAGATATAGTGCGCCTCGCAGGCGTCACTGCACATGGTCCGGGGAATTATGGAGTACCATCTTATTTGGAAGACATCTTTTTGTTAACTAAAATATAATTTAAAGAAAAAGTGTTTATTTTTGTCTGTAATTGCTGTACATCAACTTTAAGGGGGAAAAAACCACTTTAATTTTTTTTTTTTAATGTTGGAGGTGTCAAAATTAATTACCTCGGGACTAACGACATCTACGATCTAACGACATTATCTGGCACCGTGCAGTGTCGTTAGATTTGAGGGTTTACTGGATTACCGTAAACGTAAATAATTAATTACTCTGATGCTAAAAAAAGCTTGAGTGCAAAGTATTTTTAGCGAACAAACCAGCGAGTTTGTTTCACGAGTGCGGCTGCATACAAGCCACAATGGCCGCCGCCACAAGTATTTAACTATTAATTTACCGTTATCTCCCAATCATTTAATTCAGTTTTCATTAAAAACAATTTTTTTTTACTATTTTTCATTGGAATTTCCTTAATTTTGTTGGAGGAGTGGGCGGGAGAGAGACGGAAAGATTGACAGTTTGGGTGGTGTTAGTCATCACTTTTCAAGTGTTGATGGCGTGCAAGGGCAGCCTAACTCATCATGCGCACGCTCGCCGAGCATTGTACTGGTAGTTTAAGTTTTTTCGCGATTTTTTTTTTCTTTTCACGATTGTGGCTTACCTGTTGATGGTAAATGTGTTTAGTTATTGTTTTGAGCTGATATAATTTTTTTTTTAAATTACCTTAAATTCAGACGAAACATGCCCGTGGATTAAACTTTTTTTTTTGGCAGGAGGGGGGGGGGATGGGAAGGGCGAAGTCAGATTTAACGAAACATTGATTTAGAGTAAACATTTTCGGGTCCTATGGTACTTCATTATATCGGGGTTCTACTCTACGTGCAAGCATGCTTAAACATATGTACATGGTTTGTGTGCATTTACACAACTACAAAAACAAAGTGTCAGGACTCACCCAGATGCTGTCGCTTGCCGTGAGGAGAAGACAAACAGCACATAGCTACACGACGAATCATGTGTGCAGAGAGAAGTTGTCGTATGGTCTGACCCTGGTCTCCAGAGTAGTTCATGCGCACATTTTCAAAAGCACCTTCCTGAGATCCAAGTGTTGGAACCTATCAACACCACAAAACATTACAAATTTCTAATCAACTGTTTGCACACACGGACCATTTAAAGTCAAAATAAATGTAGTACCAGCATCAGAAACAGACGTCATTGAGAACTAGTATGTACATATGTTTAAACTATGATTAAATTGAGAGCTACGTAAAACAAAAAATTTATATTATAATTTTATGTATGAAACTTTTAAAAAATAATTTATGTCAACCAAAAAGCTATTTAATAACTAACCATAACATAGCACCAAAAATTGAGTTAAGTTACAGTATCATTAAAAGGTTTATCAAAAATCATTTGAAAACACAAAATTCACTAAAACGTTAGATATCCATAAAAAATTATAAAATACAGTAGTTAAATACATTGAAACAACATAGAAACAAGACCACGGTGGTATTGTACAAAGGTACAAGCATTACTTTATTGTACAAAGGCACAAAAGCGACTGCTGGTTGACCCACCTTCCTAAGGCGGCAAGAAATAGTATACTGTGACATGGTATAGGAGTGGTGAATGTGAAACACACATCACACATTTACTTAGCCCATGTATCATTCAGGAGCTCAATGCACCTTGCAGTGGGCATATACAGCGGAACCTCCATACATAAATTCTCAGGGGTCTGACAAATAATTCCAATACATGCAGACATCAAAAAAATGTGATCTTTACTCGCAAGCAACTAAAAAATGGAACCACGAAATACTGTATGTTCCATGGATGTCGACGACATTTAATCCACCCACATTAATATATACAGGTTGCACAATAGTTCTACATAATGACACCACAGGTCAGGATGATCACACACACCTGTTCAATTTAACAAGATGACATGAAAAGGGTGCAACATGGACAGCTCAATGTTTCCCACCAAAAACAGCAAACCCCATCCTCTAACAGAGCCAGTGGGCAAGATGACATTTCGAGGAACATCCCACCTACTTGAAGTAAGAAAGGAGATATATGACACACCCTTAGGATGGATGTGTGTACGATAAGGCAGGTACTTTAATGAGCAATGTGAAATAGAAATAGCAGTCGCACAGAAGATGATGCAATCTCAGGTCATTAGCTAAATATCATCGAATTGGACATCATAGCTAATGTCCTTCATGGTGGTGTGACTAATGCTAGCTAGACACACACACAATCTTATAACAGTCAGTTTGCAATAACTTGCAATCAACAACTCATAATCAGGGGATAATTTAAAATTGTGTATAATGTCAACTTTATGTAACGTCCCTGACCCTGCTCATGGAAAGCAATAGTTACACCCAGTTCCCACATGTAGGAATCATGAAACCTAGCAAAACTGTCAAATTTGAGACCTTGCCAAAATCTACAGTATACTCTGCAAGATATGTCAACGCAACACCGACGGTTACCTAACTGCATACACCACAGATTTCTCCAAGCGACGAAAACCAACAATAACTCCCTCCCCTTCCATTAACCTCTTTCATGTGTCCCCTGTCAAATGGTCATTTGGATAAAAAGAACAGAGAACTGAGTAAGGAATGAAAGAAGAAAGATGACAGGGTCAGATAGCTCCCCACTCTTCTTAAATTGAGGAAACGTTACAAAAAAATATCCGGCTAAATGCACAGTATGCTCAAGACATCTTTCAATTTGAAACTGTCAACACTTTGGTTATGTTAATAATTTTAATATGACATACTGAGAAACATTTAGAAAGAAGTACAAATGACAAGACCTTTACCATGAGCTGGTCTGTATGTTCAAACTTCTTTTCCAAGACGTGTAACTGCACAAGGGCCTTTTGCGCCCTAGCATGGCAGCCGACAGGGCTGTTCAGTTTGCAGGCGGCTTCCACACAAGGCACTAGAGCTTTTAGCAGTTCCAGTAAGGATGATACCACACAGCTGCTAGACACATGGGCAGAGAGGCTGTCCCTGAAGCTCTCTGCAACACATGTGAAATACTGTGTTGCTGCAGACATAACCTCAGCCTTGTAATAAATCAGTGACATCTCAGAAAGGAACTTAAAATTTTACAACTAATACTGACTATACTTTACAATGAAAAGAACTTTGTAATATAATTTCAGTGTACAATGTAACACACTGAAGAATTTCCCACTTAAGAAGTTTTCCTTTAAGCAAGTTTTAATTATTTTACCACAACTAAGTAACCCTTTAAAAAGTTTTTTTTGGTTAAGAAGTTTAAATATTTTGGTTTCATGAGAAACTTTTTAACACGGTTTTGCTATAGCAACATTCTCATTAAAATGTTACAAATACGGCTCACATAATACAAAAAGTAAAAGTTACACACTTCAGTATTTTTCCCACAAATACAGTCAAACCTCTATCCATCGTTTTTCAAGGGACCAATGAGAAAAAACTATGCATCCGAGAAAACGAAACATGCAGGAAACACACAACCCCTCCCCCATACTTAAAAAAAAAACATAACGTCAAAAATTATTTTTAATATGTCCACTACATGAAAATTTGCTTTATTATTTCAAGGCATTCTTCAAGTGAGCGAACAGATTTTGAAGGCCTCGACATTGTTACAGCAATAATTTACAAATACATTTCACAGGCCTTAAAATAAAATAGTGTACTCCACTTGTTCACAAAATTAAAAAAACTGTTGCTATCTAAACAAAAAACCTAACAAGAACGAGATACGTATTTACAAGGCGAAACGTAACCTCTCCAACTCGTGGGCTTGCGCCTTGCTCTCGGCTGCCTTCGGCTTTACTCGAAGTGCACAAAATGGCGGAAGAAAATTCCCAAAATTCTTGACGTTACTGCAATTTATTCACTAAATTTTACTGAAATGTGAAAATAAAAGCACACATTTACAATAGAACAAAATGAATTTGTACAATATACGTGTTCAAAATCTATTGAAAAAAATATGGATATCAAAATTAAAAAAAATATTTCCTCTATAAAAATTATGTTTTTCTGTTGGTGGCAACATGTTTGTTGTTCATTTAACGAAAATACGGCATTGTTTGTGTTTACACACACAACCTACAGTACATAAAACGTTTCTTAAAAAAAGATGAACGATTGCGAAACACATTTGAAACAATAACGGTGAAATTTATAGTCAAAACAAACCAAACATACTACGTTCGTCTGTATTTTTGAAAACGGTAAATGTGTGCCTTGTGCGGTTATGATACGTTCTTTTCGCCTGTTTGTTTCGAGAAGTGTATACGACCGTGGTATGAAAACGTAAAAAGTAGGTTAACTTTTTTTTTGTTGTTGGTGAAAATGTCTGAACGGTCGACGCGGGAAATTTATGCATTTATGAACGATCCATGTGGGTTTATTTAACATTGTTTATATAGGCAATTTGTCGGGACCGTGAAAAACGATGGATGGATGTGGGAAAACGAAAGAAACGGGAACGATGCAACGAGGTTCCACTGTATATTTAAATTTAACCCTTAGGCTTTACTACTGACTGATTCCTTGTAGAAATATATGAAACAATGAGTTTAATTTTTGACTGTAGCAAGATGTAAATGAACTGCAATATCACCTTTTCTACAGATGTTCCACGAGTTTAAATAAAAATGGATGCATATAGTTGAAAATTACAAGGTGTTTAGAACGAAATTAATTTATAGAATTAAAGAACTGCCAAACACAACTTTTTATGGAACCTTCTCATTATCAGGGCAGAAACTGACTAAACTATTTTATATACAGAATTTATGTAAAATTAAATGTACAATTGTATGTAATATATAATGAAAAATTGCCGACTCATTCATAGAAACCTATAAGCTGCTCAGTTACAAATTATTTCTGCTATCAAGGAATAGTAACATTTTAAGGCACAATTTTATAAATACAGATAACTGAAAACCTAAACAAACGAAGATTTTTTCATAAAATACCAATTTTACCATCAAAATCATTTAAAATTGGAAATGTGCAATCACTAAATGTTTATATGGTGTGAGATATTTAAATCTTTTTTCGTAGAAAAGGAGATGTGATTTATACATTTTGGGTATAATTTTATTTTACGTCAGTGTATGCACAACAATAAATACTTTTAAAAAATTACTTTTACATCAGAATACAAAAAGTGTAAAAAGTTATACTTTCCCTAGCCAACCCTCCCTCCTCTAATACCTCCCTTCCCAATACTGTACTTTTGAAGGTCAAATATGACTTGTCAAGACGTTACAAAACAAACAACTTTACAGTGTGTTCTAATTTTTTGGGTCTGTGACACTTAGTAAAATCAGGACAATCGAAAACTTACCAAGATGTTTCACGAAAGCAGCACGTCTTCTCTTATCCTTTGCTTCCTTATCACCAGACTCAATGTTGACAGGTGATGAGGCTCTCCTACGCAGAAGACTAGGTAACATAGGCTCTGTGCCAAAGTTTCCTTGACTAGTGGACGAGACAGCTTGGGTATTGTTCAAAGTTTGCTGCTCAGCTGAAGCTTGTGGACTGCGCTTCACAAGGGCCTGCACCAGCACACACACTACAGTACTTGGAAACTTGGAATGCTTCACCTCCACCACAAAAAAGTACAAAATGGTTGCGACTACTCTTCTGTCAAATGAGCAGCTAATTCAACTTTTTTTTTATTTATACACTGATTGCATCACAGCAACTAAACCATAGTTAATCACCAAGAATTGTTAACAAAAATATTTTAACCAACTATGGTGTTTGTTTAGACTTGTAAATGTTGAAAATAGTGTGTCAGTTCCCTTTGTCACAGTCATATTGAAACTGTGTATGGACACATAAAGTTTGTATTTCCCACGCTGCTGTTCATGACCATGAGCTTGGTAACACTGTGGCGCTGTCTCAAGAGTTCACAAACCTGGTCTCCCAGGAAGAAAAAAAAAAGGATCGTTCGTCAGACATCATGGTGGTGAGTTTTGCTTTTGTGTGGCTTGTTGCCAATCAATGTCATTATTTGCATCCTTGCATAAATTTTGAAATACAGTTCATTTGGATCATGACTAAACCGTGTTTGTACATTTCACGTTCAGTTAGCAAATTACAAAACAATTTAACAATATACGGATATTCAACATCATCTGATGCGGTTTTCAGTCTATGGCAACGTCTGTCAGGTAAAACGCCTCCGTTACACATTATCCTTCAAACCATTCTTCCTCGTTAACTATCTTCTAGGTACTCCATCCTCATAACTGCATATAGTAAAACTTCTCTATAACAAACCCTCATGGTTCCCCAGAATATTGTTGCATTAGAGAGGTGGTAATAATAAAAAAGGTAGTTACAGAGAGGTTTTACTGTGTCTGCAGTGCCATTCCTCTACACGGCAGATTCTAAACAGTCAGTTTATTCAATTTACTTCTGGGTAAAGCAGAAAGTTGCTTGGTACTACTTATTTCTAGTACCTAATAAATTTCACAAAATACAGAAAGTACAGTAAATATTTGATTAACCGTGGGTGGATTACTTGATTTGCTGCTTAACAGCAGTATATTTTGAACACCAGATACAAAATACTTAAGTCGAATGCCCAGTAAATACTACTGAATGACGTTCAAAGAGAATCATGTGTACGTAAAAAGTAGTGACCTGTAATCAATTACACGCAATTATAACGGTAGCTTGGTGAAAAAATATATCTTCATGTACTGTCTATAATGCTTTGTTAAGTTCAAGCAGTTCAGCTTCGGCATGAAGCTGTGAGCTAGCTACGCTCTTGGACAAATTGCACATGTGCTGCAGAGTTTCATTACCGAACACTGTATGCAGAAACTCCGCTTACGTCGTCAGAGAACTCATTTGCCCATTAGTGGTTTATCAAACACCGAGGTAAATGTAGCAAAGTCTTGTGCTTCAGTTACAGTTGTGCCAGTTGGCAGTATTGGTCCACAGTTTGTGATTGACGTATTTATTCTCCCACGCATAACAGGTAGTTTGCCAA
>PNEQ01001017.1:0-12839 GCA_003012365.1 Medauroidea extradentata | reverse complement strand
AGTTGGCAGCAGCTCTTCCTCATCATCTGCCAGCGGTTGGCAGCCTTGGGCTTCCGGGAGGAGGCCATCATCTAAGATCAAACATGGCGGTGAGTAGTGCGTTCGGGCAGCCTCACTGTATATCGCTATAAAAATGTGGCATCCATTACCGTTAATTGTATTAGTTGTATACAGTCCATGAAATAATTGTGCGTTAACACAGTTCAGCTTCGGCATGAAGCTGTGAGCTAGCTACGCTCTTGGACAAATTGCACATGTGCTGCAGCAACCAATTGCTTTACCAATACAATATCAGTTCTATATTACACCTAAGAACTAACTGTGTTTTGATCATTTTTAACCAAGTAATGTCTACGAAACCAAGCATGTAGTGTTAGCAGTACAACATAAGCAAGACATAATAAATAAACTGAAAGGTGAAAGTAGTATGAAGACACCCTCTGTTACAATGTAATTGCTGAAACCTCAATTCAGGACAATATATACAGCAGAAAAGCCACTTCACAAGCAGTCTCATATTGATACACACTATGAAGTAGAGAAGCACAAAAATTGTTATCAACAGAAGGGTTATAGAGAAGATATGAGAGTGTGAGAGAGAGGAGGCGAGAAAGGAAGGGAAAGATAGAGAGGGAGGAAAAGAGAAAGAAAGAGAAAGAGAGAAATATAAAGATGAAGAAGGGTGAAATGATATGCCTATGAAAATGTTGTTTATTTTTGTGTTGGGATAGGTACTGAAGGGATGGTGTAAAGAAGGGCAAAATACCGTATTTACGCGAATATAACACCCGCCCGTGTATAACACCCTCACCAATTTTGACTTTCATAAATTAAAAATATAAAATATTGGTGTATAACAGCCCCGGCAAAAAAGAACTACTTTCTAGCCATTAACGTGGACCACTGAACAGCGAAGAAAATAATAAAGTCATCCAAGTTATTATTTTAAAGTAATATTTTTCCAAAAACATTTTCAGAAAGAAAGACGTGTTTTAGGGTACAAGTGGTGTGTCTTCGCTACATACTCTTCAGCATTTGCGGCCGTTGCATACGAGCGTATTCCAGAGTGGAATACCTGCTGCGAAGATATTCTTTGGTCGGAACTCTGATGACGTCGACGTGTTGTATGGCGTATTTGGTGTGGCAGAAAGCTACCAAACATGCGGCCGTAATAAAAAAGCGATGAAAGCACGGAATAGTTGCACCGCAGCATTTGAATTACAAGACGTGTGATATGCAGAAGAAAACTGTTAAAGAACTGTTTCACGAAAGTTTACCGTCAGTACACAATGCAAATGCGTGGCCAGAAGGAGTTGTGATTTTATCAACACAAATGTAATTATGTAGGCAGTATATAACTCCTTGTTTTCCAATTTTTCTGTTCACTTCTGTTCTGTGAGTGCTCACTATCCAATTCCAATGTAGGATCTGAATAAATAAATATTGCCTAAATAAACAACGACTGAAGGAGAACATGGGGCCCGCCATATTTGTTTACGACGTGAGTACCGGTTATGTTTCAGGTTATTTACTGAACTTTGTTATTTAAAAAATATTTTTTAAAGGGATCGTTCAACGCGTTATTCATAACAGTGTTCATTCTCTAGAGTTATTGTAGTAGGCTATAACAACGTCTTTTAGATACAAAAAATTTTTATTCAAATTGTCTCGTGTATAACAGTCTCCTCATTTATTGACACTGGTTTTTAGTAAAAAATGGGGGTGTTATACACGCGTAAATACGGTATGTGATGCATCACAGATTTGGTTTCGTTTTGCAATGAAGAGCTTTGACCTTGAATAGTAAATTTTCCAACTGGCCACAGAAAAGAAAATTGGTAAACAGAGGGAGGTAGCTGAATAAATCAAAATTACCTTCAACATTTAATTCAACTGACCCGCAGTCCACAATTTCAGAAGAATTAGTTAAGATGCTTAAAAAATCTGTACTACGTTAGGTTCAGATGTAATGAATGAAGAAAGTACAAGTCCTACTTTATGTAGATCAGTTTACCATTCTATTATTCTGATGTTTACTTTAAAAATTTTGATGCACAGTAAATTCAATCAACTCTGTTTAGTGCTACTATACATACTGCTAAGTTTTTCATTCAATAATTTACATGTTTATAGCCTTATTTTAAATGCAATATAAATACTGGCAAGCATCAACAATTTTTGCCAGATGGACACGGAACCTAAAGACTATTTCAAACACTGGATGGTTCATTCTTTTTTTTTTGTTCAAATCCAGTGGACCTGTTTATCTCCTGCCTTCACTTCAGTGCATGTTGACTGGATACAATAGACTGTTAACTCACAACTGTGATGCCTCATTCCCCTCCACTTCTTCCTACTCGTAAACATTCAGTCAGCGCAAGAGAACTGTTGCTGTGCTGTTGCCACTTGCCGAGTACATGACACAATGCCGCCCTGCAGAATTCAATTTTGTGGCTTGCAGCTATGTTCATAGCATTATTGTGCAATATATTGGGTTACCATAACAACTGAAAACATAAGTAAACTCATAAACTAGTGGCTTTGCTTTTTATTTCATAAAGAAAATATAACTGGGGGGGGGGGGGGAATTATTGCAGAAGTCTGCACCCCCATATTATCTGGCAAATTCAATATTTAACGTAAAGACATAAAATAAAACTATATAAAAAAAATTTATCTTCTTTTGTATTGTATCAGGATCAGCCAATATGAAAAAAAAGTCATGCCAGTAGATTGATGTGTCAAACAAATATCAGCACAGCTCTGAAAATAGTGAGCAAGGATATGGGGTGTTACCCCACCACAAGATTCACTGATAACCTAAAGAAGCACAGGAGGAAGGCCAAACCTGCTGTACGGTTCGACAGCACAAATCTGGTAAAATTATGTGCCACTAGTGCTACCCTATTCTAAACTCAGTAGTTGTAAATAAATGATATCAAAGTGCTGCATTATTTACCTGGCAAGAACCATCATCCTTAGCCCCACAGTCACAGAAGAAATTGCCATATTTTGCGTAGGTGATGTCGTGGCCGCGGTGACACACCCGGGCGCACACTGTGCACACTCCTACACCATCCACCATTTTGCAGGTGTGGCAATGATACCAGTGCTGATTCATAAATTCTCTCTGGGTCACAGTGAATGTACACAATTTGTTGCACAGGCTGTCTTCATCCTGCAAAAACATATACATACATAACTCAATACAGCAATTCAATGCCACAAATAGAGAGTTATGGCTTGTCAAAAGTTCACAAATTCATTACCTCAACTTCCTATTTCAATTACAGTTATCTCAATACCAACTATGTCTTTCATAAAAATTCTTACTCAATTCAAAACTTATCATACTTAACAGTTTACTACCTGCAGAAAAAGAAACTTAAAAACTGCTTCCGAAACCTAAAATCTCTAGTTCCATACATATGCAAAAACATTTTGCATATAATTTCACTAAAGTAAATACAAAGTACGTGTACATCAAAAGTTTAGAGACCAATAATTTCAATACTCAGCAACTTACCTAGATCTGTTGAAATACTATAGTAACATATTATGAAATTAACAAAGACATTAATAATAATGTTCATCAACATATCCTTGATGAATCTAAACATTGAATGTATGCGTTACTAGTTTTTGTTTAGGAAAACAAACATCTTCACCCTTTCCTGATCTAGGCTACTGCATTTGCTGTCACATATAATGTCAGGTGTAATATAAAAAAAAGTCACAGGAGGAATACTCCTCCCCCGTTTTTTTTTTATAGTCTTGGATACTTTTGGTTCATTTTTCATTACACAAATACGTAGATCTGTATCTAGCGATAGAAGAGACTACAGCAAAAAATAATTAATTTCTGATGATGCAGAAACTTTAGATTTTTGGTTCTTCACTTTTGAGACTGTCATCAGCTAGCTTTACATGAGTCAATGGTGCACTTGGAATATGCAGTCCCATAAACAGCTTCGATCAGCTTCGAATTTGCATCTTCAAAATAACTGTGGTCTCTGAACACTCAAAACTTTGAATTGTGAATTAAGAAAAGTTGAATTTGCACAAACTTCAGCTGCTTCTACTTTTTCTAGTGTATGAAAAAATAAGCCTGTAAAATATTCACGGTGCTCTGAAGCCCTTCAAAACTCAATTAACAGTTTATGTATTCTTTAAGTACTTTTTTAGTATCACTATGCTATTGTACACATGGACCCTTCTATGAATCTCTGATTGAAACAGATAGGAAAATATTACACTGAAAATTTTTAATGTGTATTTTCTCAGAATATGATAATGCCTGGCCTATCTTACATAATCTCCCATTTATGATTTCAGGGTGGCCACAAAATCTGTACTTTAAAATACATACATTTTTCCAGGTTTTCACAGTCAGAAATTTAGTTTTTCAAGGAATCGTCTAAATAACTAAACTGTAGGCCTACACACATTTAAATACTATTGTGGGAACTAATGACGTACTGTAGACGCTGCCCAAAATACCACTACGTAACTACATACCTACACACGCATTTAAGTTACACGTAAGATCACAATACTAAGAAATATTACATTTTACTACAAACCAAAGAGGTTAAATTTAACAGTTGAAAATCACATTTATTACAACATTTGATGGTTTTTTAAAGGCCAATACAACACACAAATGGAGGATACACATGTAGGCCTATGAAAAAAATTTGTCATTAGAACAATATAATATTTATTCCAGCTGTGAAATCAAGCTATTTGGTAGGGGAAAAAAATATCTGCAATTAATTAAGCTACGTTGACCTTTCAACATTCTCCATGAGAACTGTGAGATAAAATTTTTTACGTAATATTTCAGGAAATAGTGCCAGTACCAATATTTTCAGCGTACGTACAAAAACACTTAATAGAGAATAACTTAGAATTTTTATTTTATTTTATTTCTATGCACTCTGTTTCATCCCAAAACAACAATAAACTTGAATGTGTTCATTCATGTTTTGGAGTGATATATTATTTCCTATTAAAGTTAATATGCAACAACTTTACCCTAGTTGTATTTACTAATTGTTGCCACTGATAATATTTATGCTGCATTACGCCATTTGTTTCTCGTATTTTATGCGATGCGCGAAGAAAATCTAATGCTTGTGTGTCATTTCCCAGAGGAGATTCTGGCAAATTATGTATCACATTGTCATTACAAACGGAAAAGTCTTCATTCTTAATTCATTTTGCCGTGTTTAAAAGATACAATATTAATTTTATCACTGCATATTATGAAAAATAATTAACAGGAAGCCCTCAAAATAACAATACACAAACACGTTACTACACGTAACCTAAACATCAGCCACTTTATCGATAATTTGATTCTCTCGAAACTCTCTTTCGAGTCGAAAATAGACTTATACATTCACGTAGCAATCGATCTCAAATCAAAGACGCACTACGAAACACGTCATAAACATTGTCCAATTCTTTCATAATTTTAATACGGTATGTTTTAATTAATTTCTGTTTGTAAAAAATTGTTTCCGTACGAACGACACTTTACTATAAACAGTTCACCACAAGACCAAAATGAAGCCATATCCATCCTGGTCTATTTTTTCCCGGTAATCAACAGGAATTCATGCAGAATTCAAGGATTTTTCCCGGCGATAAAAATTCACACATATTTCCAATTTTTCCAGAAATTCCCAGTGGGTGGCCACTCTGGATGTGTAACGTACACACGTTGTATTTACAATGTTGTACCTCATATTAAGATCAGCACATTCCTGTTAGAATGTGTCTTAGTTTATTTTCACTCATATACAGAGGAAAAAAATTTAATCCCTTCTCATACTCGCAACGGAAAAAAATTTGATCACCTCTCATACTCAGAGGAAAAAAATTTAATTACCTCACATACTCACAGAAGAAAAAAATCAAATAACAGTACCTCACATACCCAGAGAGAAAAAAAATTAAATTACCTCACATCCTCACAGAGAAGAAAAAATGCAAGACACAAATGCAAAACAAAAAATATTAAAACAAAAAATATTAAAATAAAAAATGTACTGGCAAGAAGAAATATTATTGAATAGAAATCAAATATTATACATAACAAGAAATTAATTTATTTTGTATTTTTGTGTATGAAATTGCAATCTTAATTTTAAAATTAAATACATAAAAACAAATTGCAAAAATTGTGTCAGAAGTATGTTTTATTGCTGTTTCACGGTTGTCGTACTTGGTTGTAATAGAAATGATAAAGAATCTGCACCTCTGTGAATCCTGCAGTAATTATTTTTTAAAAGAACATCCACATATTCTCGTCACTATAACAGCAGAGATTCACACCCAGTCAATAACATCAACAAAAACATTTCCAATGAGATCCTTCCCACAGATTTACAATCATCGCAAAGCTTGTGCAAAACTCCTGCAATAATAACTTTTACACTAGCATTGCCAAGAAATAGTGAACTAAAACAATTGATACAATTAACATACTCACCAATGTTTATCTCGTCCTGTTTCACAATGTTTTTAGAATTATGTGTAAAGTTCATTTTCATGAATGAGATAAAAATGTATTTAATTACTTCAAACAGAAGTGATAGTGATACTAGGTGGCATGGAGAGAGAATGAGAGAGAAAGTTAGGAGAGAGGGAGTGGAAGAGAGATCAGACTGTATCGCTGTACTGACCTGGTAGGTGATGTTCAATCACCTCACCAGAGCATCCTGCAGACTCTCTATATCCCAGAGCTCAGAACAGACTATATTCAGGACAGTTTGTGTCTAGCAACTGACAGTCTGTCCCAGTCATATAAGGGTGGAGGGGTGGGGAAGACAAGAGAACAGGTGCTATACAAGGAGGTAAAGACAGTCCACCAAATACTTAGCTGCCCCTCCTGCTCTCCTAAATAGGCCAAAAAAATTCTAATGAAAATAAATCCAGAATTGATCAATTACATCACGTATGATATACATAGCTGTCATATAACATTGGAGTAACGTAAATACAGTCAAACCTCTTTAATACAAACCTGAAGGGACTGAAATTTGTGCAGTTTGTAATAATGAGGTTTGTATTAACAGGTGCTTACGAAAACACAAAATTCTGTAAATAATTTTTCAACCTGTTTATTCCCAAACTACAAATATTATAATCACCCCAATAGCTGCTTTCAACAGGTGAACTTGCATTGATTTATGTGTAAAGAAAATTGTATGGGGCATTTAAGTTAATATTCAATTTCTCATCTCACACCAAGGGGAAAGGAAACCACTTTGTATTAACGAAGACTTTGTATTAACAGGGTTTGTATTAACGAGGTTCCACTGTAGTGTTGAAAGTGTTGAAACTGTGGCGAAACTACTTCATTTATGCAAGATATTCGAAAGCAGAATTAACAACAATTTTTCTCCCTTTTTACGAAGGAAAAATCCATCTTGCATAGAAGCAAATAGTATAATTTTTTCCTCAACCTTTCACCCAACAGAAAAATTACACCTGGTATAATACTTAGTAGCGAGCAGCAGATGTTAATCTACAAAGCTAGTACAGAACTCGCCCTGAAGTTATTGTGTCAAACTTAAAAGAGACCACAAAATCACTGTACCCAGTTCAGCTAACCTCATGATGAATAGACAGAATGCAGTTGACATAAATGGATTAACATACCGAATCTTCTCCACCGCTTTCATCATCCTCCTGGCCCAGATCGTCGACCCAGTCTGAATCGAGGTGATCAGGTGGAGTTTCCCCTTCCCATGGGGGCGAGGTAGCACGTCCTGGCTGGGAAGGACACAGAGCTGACACTACGTCACCTACGTAGTTCAGAAGGTGACAGGCAGCATCAACCATCACTCTGTGCTTGGCCGACATTTGACCCGCCTCCAACTTCTCCGTCACTTCCTTCTGAGTCAAGTACCGCTTGCTGCCACATACACATGTACAACACTCAGCTTTCCGCAAGAAATATGTACTCTTCAAACAGAAATTCTGGTCTACATTTCATAAATCTAAAAATCAACAAAAGAAAAATTAAAAATAATAATAAAATTACAAATACATATATTCTATTGTGGTCTCTTCAATGTTAACTTTTACATAAAGTAACCTATACACAGTGAAATATTGCTCATACAAACCTGATTGATATACAGTAGTTTTTCCCATTGAAATTAATAGAGTAAAAATATTTATTTTAATCATCAGTAAAAATTTATTTATAAGTAAACCTACGTAATATCAAGACTATTGGCGGAAATAAAACATAGTGATGGTATTAATTTTTGTATTTTGGGAATGTACAGCACAAAAAAAAAATTTAGATGCCTTTTCCAGTTTATCCTAGCACATGTTAATTTATTACGTATGGTACTGGAAAATATCTCTTTAGATTTGTATTAAACAAGTTTCACTGCAATATGTTCATTTCTTACAATTCTGTGTGTGTATTAACGATCGCCAGAACTATATCAACAATTACATTAAAACACTAAACACAGCTTCAGAAAAGACCACTTAACAATCAGCCTGTAATAAAATAGTCCTATGTATTACAATATCTATGTTTGCCAAAATTCAAAAATGTCTGCAGTGAAAGTTAATTTCCTTACCACAAATCTAGCCATTCTGTAGCAGCAGAGAACAAATGCACGTGGCCCTTCCCAGAGCCTGCATCAGCCAGTGTTGCCATTACGACCATCAACTCTGAGAAGCCTGTTCCTTCAACTGGTGTGGAGAGGATCATACTACCTATCGGTATCAGAGCTCTGAGTATGGTCACAGCCACATCCTCGCTCACATTACTGTAACAAAATATATTCCTGTATCAATTGCAATTAAATATTTCTTCGTATTGCACAACTTGGCAAGCTAATGCAGGCCAAATTTGTAAAAAAATTTACAAGTTAACAGTTTTTTCAGTAAAAGCTTATTCATACATACAAAAAATTTTCATTTAATTTGACTACATATGTAGTGCATTTACATGAAAATGCCAAAAATATAGCTACAAAATACTAAGTTGGCCTCAAAACGAGTACAGTAGTGTACCAACAAAAAGAAATTACTCGGGGTGGCTACAGAAGTACCTCTAAAATTTATTAATATTGCATCAACATTTCTTTAAAATCTGCTGATTTCTAATTATTTGCAAAAGTATCCAATATATCCCTAGTACACATTGGTCTGTAAAAATTATTTTTAGTAGATTTATATTACAAATTATAGTACATTAAGGCCAATAAGCCATACATTTTTATGGACTTTTTAAAATCAGTTTGTTTAGTCAAAATGTTAGTTTTACCAATTTTGTTACACACTTTACTGCTAAAGACAAATCATTAATTTTCAATCCGCAACAACGAACAGTAAAAATTTGTCTTTTGACATAATCACTAACATGAAAGTGTTGATGGTTAGCATCAGTAGGGTGGCTGACCTGTTCTCCTTAACTATGTATGCAGTGAGTCCTTGCAGCAGCTGGTGGTTCTCCTGCAGCAGGTTCTGCTGCTCCTCTGTCGGGCTGTGGCTGCTGCTGTTAGACTCTGAGGAGGCCATCTGGGCAGCTGCAGTGTCTGGGCGCTTGTTGCTTTCTCCTTGGGTGGGCGAGGTGGTTGTAGCTGCCGGGGTCACTGCAGACGATGGGGTCTGTGGGTCGGAGCTAGGTGGTGTGCTGCCCAGGATGACGTGCCGCAGCCAACTCTGGAGCAGGTCTGGCTCTACTGTGGCGAGGCGTGACAGCGAGCCACATAACCGCGTCAGGCTGGCATCACCAGGTGTCTTCTCTGCTGCTCACACAGAAAAATATTATGGCAATTAGTAACCAACAACCAAGAAAATATGTTGCTATGAAAACAGAGTAAAGAACAATTTGAAAAGAATGTATGACCAGAGTGGAATAAAAATTTCATTAAACCAATAATGGTGAAAAACAAAAAAAAAAATAACAACTATACATCCAATTCCAATACTTCAACACAAATAGATTATGAGTACATTTTTTAATGCTAAAATTTGATATATAATGAGCAAAATTCAAAACCAACCAGAAATGTACAGTTGTTCAGTTCAAGTCAGGAATGCTCACAGTATAAAAGCTTTATTAGAGTTTCTGTTTGTCAAGCAGTAACAAGGTTAAAAATTGTATCACTTTGTTGTCATTTAAATTATTTAAAAAATTACAAAATATTAAGGCTAATTTTGTTTGCATTATTTCAAGAGTATTGATGTGAACATGTTGTACCATACAGCAACACTCACAGAGTATAAATCATATTTTGCAACATTAATTTATGTAAATCTTATTCAGAATTTTTTTCACAACAATCACATTATGTGAGGAAAGCTGCCAGCATCCAATAGTGTGTCGAATCGCGTGACTCACGCTACAGTCCTCACAGACCCCTGGGACCGCTTGACAGGCGTTGGCATTGCGAAAGGGTAACTTGCATTGACACCCTTGGAAGCCGCCCAAAGGAAATAATTAGCCCTAAGCTTTCCTTCTCTTTTGAAACATCACGGACTAGAAGTTTAACTCACCATCCGTTCCGCCAAAGGAGGATAACTATTTCTCCATCACCCGAGTACAGGAAGGCAACACAGGCAGAAGAGTCCCATCGACCATCAAAAAGTAGTCGGACTTGGTGAGGTCCGCTGCCAAAGTCTATGAGCAGTTGAAGGAGGAAACAGTATGAGAACGACACATCCGAGCACTGCAGCCATCTCACAACGAATCAGCTCTGTCATCCCCCGAGACGAACTGTTTTCTGGCCCCCACTTCTACTACTAATATAACTATGGCTGCCTTGACGCTCCCCGGCCTATATCTCCCTTAAACCCTTTCCCTAACAGGGAGGCTCCTCTCCAGAGTTCTTCATCAACTTCGACATCACCAGTTCCATCTGACTCTGCACCAGATTCCCCATCCAAAATATAGGCTCCTGCACACCACCCTCTCAACACCTTTGCCCACTCCAGTAATTCCACGAGACCCTCTCGCTAGTACGCACCTCCGCTGCGCCAAGAACGCTGAATAATAGAAGTCAGTGCGCCTACTTCCTCCAGGAACTTTTGGCTTAAGAAAGGCTTCCTGCCTTAATTCCTCACAACGGGGACAGCACCAGCTTCACCAATCTCTGGAGGAGAATTGGTCGCCGAACTAGGTAAAACCGAGCCGGCAAGTTAAATCCCTTCACTGACACCCAGTTCGTGCGGCGTCAATACATGTAATGTGGGAGTGTAATTTTAATACACATTTTAAATTAAAATACTATAAATAAAATTGCCACAAGATGTTGTATTTAGACGCAGTTGAATATTTAAAATTTGATAGGTTTTTAATAAGGAATTTTCAGTTTTGTATGTAATAATTTTCCTAGACACACTAAATTTCAGGTTTTCATTACATTGAGTGGTACATTTTTGGGTAAATACAGAACTTGTTTCAGTTTCCTAGGACTAGTTATAGAGACAGATGTAGCAAATTCACCTGTGCTGAAGAGCTTGTTGAAGAAACGCAACACTCGAGTGCTATACTGAGTTGAAAGAGAGCCCTGTGGTGATGACACAGACAGCAGCACCTCTACCAGATCTCTATTTGTCTCCTTGTTGAAAAACTGGTCGAGTGCTAGACGGCCCGCTGGCTTGTCCAGCAGGGACTCCATGAACTTCAAGAACTCCAGCAGAACTTTCTCATCAAATGCCTCACTGAAACACAAATATACCATGGTTATCAAAAAACCTTAATATATACAGCTGCAGGCACCATACACATATCCTTACAGTTCTGCAATTTAGATATTGTGTGTATTGGGGGTTCACGATAAAGTGAGCACTTTTGAATTCCATCGTGAACAGAGCAATAATTAAAAAATAATAACAATTGTGACATAAGAAGCAAAATTTTGAGTACGGTATAGTCCACTTACACAAGGGTTTTACTTAAATTGATGTGTTTGTATTAAAAAGCAGAAGAAAACTATTAATAGTCTACACGAAAATATGCAACTAGGGTATAAAAGTCTAATTTTATCCCAAACCCCCTATACACAATTACAGGTACATCCCTATCTAGTGATGGGACGGTTCCACAATTTCCCGGTTCCGATTCTCGGTTCCGGTTCCTCAATTCGGTTCTCGGTTCCAATGCCGGTTCTTGTACTGGCTAATACTAAACTTGCACATTCACTATCCAGATAATTAATTTTAAGTTTTTCATAGTAAACAAGCAATTTACTGTGTTATTTTGTCACAATATTTTCACACGAACATAATATTTCAATATTATTTAGCACATAAATGCTTGTGTTTCCTATGAAATTAAGTAAGAATAATTATCAAACTGAATCTCCCTTCATTAAATAATATAGTCGCAAATTTTCAAATAACGTAATTATTATTTGCATATGAAAATCACTTTTACAAACTAGGCAGTAACAATTTCATATAAATTCATAAAAGTAAAAATTATGTACACTGGTAACATTGTGTAACAAATATACTGACATAATTTGAATTTAGCAAGTTATTTTTGGCATACAATAATTTAAAAAAAATGAAGCAAAATTAAAATATACACACAGTACTATAGAAAATTTCTAAAACATTTCACACTAATCTCACCAAAATTAAAACAAAAATCTTGACAGGTACAGTTGACAGGTTTGTGCAAATAGATGACACAATCAACTGAAAGCGAAGCTTACAAATTCTTATTTAAAAACACTAACATTTTAACGCGTTCAGGATCTAACCTATTACGTTTTCTGTCAGCGATGTTACCAGCGGTACTAAAAAGTCTCTCTGATGCAACCGTTGAAGGAGGAACACACAAATACTTC
>PNEQ01001016.1:19464-31544 GCA_003012365.1 Medauroidea extradentata | reverse complement strand
TACTTTATTCTCTATATTAATAAACACAAATGCGAATGTTTAGCTGAATTATGAACGGAAACTTTCCTAAAGTTACCATACTTTAACAGTCACATTAAAAAAAGTTGTTAAATTGTAAAAATAAATTTTTATGATAAAAAATCGCGGATAATCCGCAAATCGGATAACCGAGTCGCGGATAATCGAGGTTCTACTGTAGTTACTAGGACAGAATATTAACATACAGAAAAAATTCTGTACAACAAAAACGCTGACACAGAACTGAATGTAAAGTGTGTATGTGTGTATGTGTGTATGTAAGTATGTAATTGTATCAAAGTATTATGGATGCAATAACCAAAGAACAATGAGCAAGGCAGCATTAAATGATGACTTATTGTACCACAGACAATTATTTCACGAATGATTTATTTTACAAAAAGATAAACATTCAGAATTTAGGAAATGTGTACAAGAACAATTAAAGAACCCAACATCTGTGAACATACTTTATATCTTTTTAATATTCAAAGGTCTAAATAGCCGTACAACAAATGGATACTTACAACAGCAAACGGGTCACATTTAAACACAATTGAAGACGATATTTCAGGTGGTCCCGCATCATGACATACACTGCCACTCTCATATCTCAAAGTAAGCAATCCATTTTCAAATGCTGGTGGTCCCGTAACTTCACCGATGCTCACCAAGCTGCAAAAGAATATAAGTACATTTATCTGGGTACATCCTACACATGATTAAAATAAAATGTTAACAATCAAATATTTAACTGAACAAAAAAAAATGTTTATCTAAAAAACATACAGATCTATTAGGTATCTTGTGAACATTATTACAGTTGCTTCGGCTACTGCATTAATTTCATTAATCGTTAATTACTGAAGCCTAATCCAATTCCAGAATGACACTGTACACAATGTGAACATCAACATGGCAGGCTTACTATAACCACTTAATGTTCTTTGTTTATTTTACACAAGACAAATTAACATGTATCAAGAAAGAATTCTGTTAAAAATGCCATACAATAAAATTAGTAAAAAAACCCTCTAACATACTTACCGAAACACAAAATACAATTACACATAAAAATTCACAGATGTGGATAAAACAAATGCAGAAAAAACCCAAACTAATGACAATACAGTACAAAAAATCTTTATACTCAAAAACTGGAGTATGCCATTCACTAATGCACATCAACAAACATTTTTTATTTTTCAGAAAGATTGAAAGTGTGATGGATCTGGTCATTCCTGGTACTCTGTACTAGAATGTAGCTGACAGAGGAGTTCCATAAGAATTACAAGAAGAAGAGATGCTCAAAGTGAAGAACAAGCCAAATATTTGCTTGAACTGCAAAATTCTTCTCTCCAAGGATGAGAAGAGTGGTATGATCCGTGTGGCAAGGCCAGTCAGCCTCAAGCTTGTTGGTCAGATATATCACTCATCATCCCCTCCACCAGGCTCTATGAACCACACCACAAGCTGCACGTAGCAGTTTACAGTCAGGGACATGGAGGCTACAGTGTGGAAGACTGTGTTGGAAGTAAATTAATTTGTCACGCTGGTATCACAATGTTTTGTTTTGTCAATGTGTGCACTGCTGCGTAAACTATCTCTATAGTCTCGTTCGTTGTACAGTATTGGTGAGATGGTCACAAACTTATGTATCATTGTCGAGTCTGTGTGTGTGATGGTTTTATGCAATACCAAGTCAAATAAGACACATCATTGTCGTACATTTCCGCATTATTTCTTAAATCCTAACTATGGCCATTGGCCCAGCATGTGTCAGAAAAATGATGATAACGGCAGTTAGTGTTTTGAAATGAACGTTGGTCACAGACATAAGTATTTAATGTTCATTCTGTCGATAAAGGCCAGTGTGGTGAATGGTCAATATAGAAATTTCAGCTTTGTTGTTTGTGGAGAAACCAAAAAACTGCGAAAACTGTTTTGTGAAAGTTCCAAATGAAAGCTTTACTGATGTTAAAAGAACAGTGGTATGTGCAAAAGCTTGTAAAACCTTTAAATGCCTACAAGATGGATCGCAAAGCACTATTTTAGATTTAATTATTAATTTAAGCTAACATGATAAATTATGTTGAGAAATGCTGTACATCCAAGGAAGCATGGGACATTACTCGAAAACTTTCTAAAGATGTTGTAAAGAGAAGTTAGATTATTGTGGCAGCAAATTCTAACTCACCTAGAAAACTGCAGTTCTGTTGAAGAATATTGTGAATTAAAACAAACAGCACCTAAGAGATACAAGATTTGATATTACCAAAAAGAAAACTAAGAGATTACTGCTGACTGGTCTTTCCGAAGAATATGAGCCAATGATTACAGGTGTGGAAGGTTCTTGAAAACCCATTACCACTTACTTGATTACAATTAAACTGTTGCATGATGTAAAATTAACTACTAGGAGTGGGTCCAAAGCAAATGTGGAGCTTTATATAAAGGGCACTCTCACAAAAATGGGAGTGGTAAAAAATCATCTATCAAGTAGAAGCAACCTCTTAATTGCTACAACTGTGATAAGCCAAGATATTTTGCTGCAAAATTTAGTTAAAAATGAAAAAAGTGTAGTGGGGCTAACTCCCTTTCCACCATTTTATAACATCTTCTTTATTTCAATGAAACTGATCCACTACACACTCAAATATCTTCCATCTTTTTTAACATATTTCCAAATCCCCTTTCAGCTTAACTAACCTAACTTTAAGCATGTGCACAATAATGTTTCCTCTTTTATTTGATACATATAGGACTACTGAAAAACTGTACATTCAACTCATCTACCCCTCTTCAACAGAAGACAAAATACTTAAATGACTATTGACAGATTCCAATTCAGTTCTTTTTACAAATTTAGTTCGTTGTTTATACTTCCCTACCACACCTGGCTCTAACTTGTGCCTCTTCCATTTTAACACACCTTGTGTTTCTACCTTGGCCATCATTTTCATCCTTCCTCCTCTTCCGCTTGCAGTGCACTTTGGTCTTCTTCCTGTTGTGCACAGTCTTCTTTTCCCTGTTCTTGTATCTTCTGTGATTCAAGCTGCTTACTCTCTTGCCCTGGCAGCTGAGTTTTCTTTGTGACATACATTGCATATTGAGAGGGGTCTGCTCTCTGCTGCTGCTGTACGATGTTGTTGTTGTATTTGCGGAATGATGTTGAAGGTTACGATTTCATCGTAGTTGATGTTCCAGTTGGAGGCGACGACTTATCAAATTAGACTTTTCTTTGTTTGTTATTTATATGCCCGGATAGCCTGAGGTGTTTACCTAAGGGGTTTACGTAGAAGAAAAAGAAGCAAATTTTTTTATACTTTTTAGACCTTCAGTCTCTTTTATTAACGGTTCATCAGACGCACATGGCACAGTAATGTACAAAAATTCCTTTCAGTAACTTTACCTACTTAAGGCGTGAACATGAATAGGTAACACCAGTGGCGGAATTCACAAAGTCATGAGTGTTCGTCCAAGTCTGTCATCAGTTGTGATCTGCCTCAGTTTGCTCCACAAAGGAAAACGACCTAAACTACGGGGTACCACTACTTTCCCAGACGGTGTCATAAAATTGCTATACTCACATGTGCAGATATTTCTTGCACCTACTTACTTGAGTACTACTCTCAATAAACACCGCAAAAGAAATGTATATTAGAAGAATTTAATGATGGCAACACAGCCCACTTTACTTGCAAATCTGCCCTCTAGGCTTCACAAACCCTCTCCCACATCTAACACGTCCTCTCCCTGCCGCCATGATGCCCCAACTAATAAAAACACTCAGTCGGCCATCTCCCGGCGACCGCACACTAGCTCCGATGTATCACAACTAACCCTCCCGGGCGAACACTCTGACTTACTCGGCCGAGCGGCGAAGGGATACATCAGGAACTTGCCTAAAAAGTTGGTTAATTGACGTTTACTAAGAAAGCAAACTATGTAACATAGTTGCTGACAAATTTGCACAGTGTTTTGTTCCACCATTCCAGCTAAATATTCCTTAAGTTTATTAATTGGGGATGTGCAACGTCATCAATCTGTCTCGGATCACCACCTTTTTGAGGTTTTGCGCCCGACACTACCACCCACATGGAACGAGAAACGTCCGGCAGAGCTCATCGCATTCCAGCACATCCCTGTACGTGCCTCCAAGCGAGTGAACTCTGACTTGCCTGCCAGATAAATCCATCCAAGCACAGGCTAGCTCAGAGCTTACTTGAAATTTTAAAAGCCAGCACTTCTCTGTCCGTGCCTCCAACCAAGTGAACCTTGACCAGCCTGCCAAATAAATCCCATTCCAGGAGAAGCAAGCTAAGAGGCTACTTGAGATTTAAAAAAATCCAAACAAGGCAAAATATAAGAAAAAGTTACTGAGAAAAATTGCTTGAAATTAAATTAGCTTTAAAATGAGTCCAAACACGATATGACTCATACAAAATTGACACGTAAAAATGTAATACTTATCTTGCCTGAACAGATAAATTTTAAATTTTTAATAAAATTTTAATGTTAATTTCTCTATTAGCATCCCCAATTAATATGTTGGATCCCGCCGTATACATCTTTATCCCTGGTTAAGTTGGCCTACTTAAATTGTTATACACAATAAAAAAAAATATTAATTAAGACAAAAGAAAATTGAAATTACAAGTAAGTGCTACGTGCCAGTGCACGTCACAATATTATTCTCCTGACCTCTTTTCTTCCACTGAGTCACTTCCTGCCTTGTTGTCATCCTCAATCTCCTCCTGACACGCCTATCCAACAACTTCCAGGTACTGCATAGTTTGTCAGATCACTCTATACCTGATGAGACCAGGTGGAACCTCAGAACGTCTGCTTCAAACACTACCACCACGTATTACATCGAGTTCCTTGTTGAGAGAAAGCAGGTTTGCAGAGATGATGATGATGGATGATTGATTGATGGATGATGAATGATGATATGATGATGACGATATGACGATGATGAATGACATAATGATGATGATATGACGACGACGACGATGATGATGATGATGATGATGATGAAACGTTAGGCTACTAAAATATTTCAGTGCACTCTGTATAATAATAATAATAATAATAATAATAATAATAATAATAATAATAATAATAATAATAATAATAATAATAATAATTCTGTTATATCCATACCTACTACATCCCATGATACTTCAGGTAGTGCATAAGGCTCTAATGTTTTTATCACTCCTTTAATCATATTTCACAGCTTGATAAAGTACCTGTTTTTATGTTGCTTGTCATGTCTGGTCACCACATAGTTGTCCCAGTTCGTTCAATGCATTTATTGATGCCCCTAAGTGATCGCTTGTAAACATTCCCTTTCTTAGTGCTGTTGGTACTACAAGAGTGGTTCCATTTATTAATAAGCCTGTAATGAATGATAGTTCTCACTATACTGACTAAAGTTATTGAGACTATGGAAAAGTTATTTCAACTTCTTACATGTAGCACATGACATTTGGGCTAGTACCTCTTGAAAGTGTGTGTTTGAGGTTGGGAACCCTGCCATCAACTGGGATTCACATACCTCAATCTCAGAAATGTTCAGGTTATCCTTTCCTTCTGCTGCTCCAACTGATTAATATGATAGAGTACCTGGTAAGTAGAAAATCTTTCTATCATGTGCTATATCTGATTAGAATTCTTGATTAAGCTCATGCATATTTCTGCAGCCTGGGTGGTGGCTCATCTTAACTTCCCTTGCCTAAAATGGACACAATTGGTAGATGGTCTGTCTTACCAAGGATGTATGTACTGAATATATATTTGCCCATGTTCCTTTTCTGTCTCTAGCAGTGACCTTAAAGCATATACCACTGGTTTCCAGTTACTGCTATTATCTGGCTGTTCCAGGACTGCTCACAGTCCACAGGAGGATGCACATGTTACATTATAATACAAACATCTCTATTTGGATCATAGTGCAACAACAGTGGCTGGTTCCATGATGCACTTGTTGCACCAGGTTTTTCCCACTTGCAAGAATGTGCCTCCTTGGCGCATCCGGTAATTGGAACCTCTCATTCCTGGGAACAAGTATCATCCTTTGGTTTCCTTACCTGCCTGGAACTAACTTTTGTGCTGAGCTCTGGGCGCTAAAGACGCCTCACCTGCTATAGAGTCCTAGGCAGCCTACACTAATACCTGTTGTGGGAATGTCAATGAGACATAGAGGAAGATCATGAAAGAATACACAAGAATGTGTGACCCATGCAATAATTAACCCCCAAATCATGAACCATAGAGGTTTTAAGGGTGAGAGTTGCATCCAGTCACCTCACACAAAGGCCGCGCCACACAAGGCCGGTGAGGGACCAAATCAGAAACTACTGTTCAACCGGCAAGATGTGCTGCCACACACACCATAGCGCAATGGTGTCAAACCTGACAAGCGAAAGCTCAGGAGAAACAATAAGGCGTACAAATATATGGTTGCTGGCTGAGTATGCTCGGTTAAGCATTAATTTGTAAGGTTTTACTGAGACAATTTCGGTTATACAGCAAACAGATTAAGGGACCAATTGTTTCTTGCATATCAAGTGGCAAACACGGAGGAAAATAAAGTGAGTCCCTATAAAGAACCCAGTATGCTTTCTTGATCCCACAACAAAATTCCCTATAAAGAACCCAGTATGCTTTCTTGATCCCACAACAAAATGGAAGGGGTGTAAGATCATCCAACATTTCGATTTAGCTAAGAATGGTTGCTAAAACTAAGATGAGAAATAAATTGGGGTGAAAGCTAAGAAATAAGATTCATTACTACAACAAGACACCCAGATATCAAACTTTGCCTACTGTACATAATGTACTGAGGTATACCTCAACAGCCCCCATTTGTGGTGATTAGCAGAGGCAATAGCTTCATTGTACAACAGCACCCCTAACCATAATACACACACCACAACATAGCTGTATTATTCATGCAAAGAAGTGTATGCCACTTTTTCACATGCAATGATCTAGAGAGTTTCCACCGGCAGGGGCGTAGCCAGGGGGGTGTTTTGGGTGTCGAAACACCCCCCGAAATTAAAAAAACTTATGCATTGTTAAAAATATTATAACATTAGGCAAAAATTGATGTAATTAAAATTTAAATTTTGATTCCAAACATGCTTAAGTAGCACTAATTTGCACCCTAATATCAAAATTTTCCTGGGGGAGGACCCCCAGATCCCCCACCCTAGTACAAGATGCAAGTGGATACCCCCCGAAAATAAATTCTGGCTACGCCCTTGCCACCGGGAATTGAACGTGGATGATAGCAATGAGAGGCGAGTTTGCCTGACAACTACATAGTAGTCTCGAACAATGGTTTGAACATTTATCTCCAGCAAGCAGATGACTGAAGTGGTTAGGGATGGAAACAGCTGTTTCATTTCTACAAAGGTTGTTCTGGACCCCTAGCTACCCCTAACACCCCTCCCCTCTGTCACAGGGTCAGCTAGAACCAATCCCATTGCCAGAAGGGCGGGTACGTAATACTGACTGTCCTTCACACAGAACGAAAACATTTACCAATAAAGCAACTGGCAAAATTAAATAAAAACCCATTCCCATTGCAAACTGGTTAGGTAAGGACACAACATACAACAGCAATACATTTGACCATATCTCTTTTTAACAAGCCCATTTATTATTGTTAACCTAATTTCCACAAATAAATCAACACGAGGAAAAAGTTCTATCCAATTCAAATCACTACAAATCTCTAACCAATAATTTGTTACATATTCCATAACTCTATCCAGTCCTTTTAAAACAACATCACTTTTTACAAGTAACAGTCCACTTTGATTTTCCAATGACAAAACATTTAGACAATCCCCCCCAAAAATTACATAGAAAATTAACGATTTGGTTACCCTTACTAATAACATTCCAGTAACTAACCAAATTACCACTGAATACAAAATTGGCCTTTGAATGTGCACACAGACCTATACACATTTGCTTCAACACTATGCAAAACACCAACAATCAAACAATTTGCCTTAAACACGAGGTATCTCACCCTACTAATGTTATTACGACATAATTTAAATAACCTTGTTATCACACACAAGTAAGAACCAAAAATCAAATATTCAATTCAACATTCTTGGCCATTTGACTGTGGGCATACCATTACGCCCCTTCACAATATTACTCATATATCAACCAACAGCTCAACACATCTGAGCACACGCTATTATCATACAATAAATGACACGGTAAAAAACACTAACAAGTTACTGCTCACGAATATCTTAAGACTGGTACCATCCACAACCAATATGGCTTCACTATTTTCCACTTCAGTGCGCCCACAAAACGTCTTGAATCTTGCAAACCTAAAGCGGCGCCTCGAACCTCTAACAACAAATAATAATGCTTCATCCTACCTTATAGCGATGCAGAAACCCTGTCAGATGTAGGATACTCACAGTATACAATGTCAGCTGCTGGGCAACAAACTTTGCTGATCGCCTGAAGAGATCCAGTGAAGGAATCCAGCATGGCCAAGAAATGGCTGTCACTCGCAAGCCTGGATATCCCAGAGATACAGTGATGTTACCAGGTCGGCTGTCAAAAAGTTTCTTAAGCACCGAAACTCTTGGACTAGTCTCTCAACTCCGTAAGTGTCTAGCGAGCAATAAAAACAGACATAAACCCTTATGCCGTAATATGTGCACTTCACATTGCCGAAACATACTCAGTGCTGAAATACTAAAGAACAAAACTGCTTTCACTAAAGCGTACGACTGACACCTCAGCTTGCAATGCCATTCCACTTGACCACCGGCCGAGCTTAAAGGCCTAACCGTCATTAGTGACAGTTTGCCAGTTTCTTTCTTTCCCAGTCTCTCGTCAGTCTCCTTCCACTTGGCCACCAGCCTCGCTCTCCTCTACCTGACACAAGCGCAGAAGCAACAGCACAGGCTGGAAAGCTGGGGAGAGGGAGTCAAATGGAACGGGGAAAGGGAATAGAAAATACAGGAAGGAAGGACTGACATCACACACCAATTGCCGTACCCAAGGAAAGAACCCAACAAGAGCCAAACAAAACAATAAACAAAATTCAACTCAAAATAAACGTGAAAATTACAAAAAAGTATATAAACTAAAGATTTTTAAAGGTCTGCAGCATGGCTCCATCAAAATATTCTCTTCAATTTCACTGGAGAAGAAACATAGAAAAAGGTGTAACACTATGTGTCTAGTTTTCCTTTCCATCGACCAAGGAGATGTGAAGTGCACATTAACAAAGCAAAGAGCCAACACTATTTCATATCTTATAAATTGTTTCACACCTGTGGCAACCAATATGGAGCATAGAACCCATGTTACTGCAAATATCGGAAGTTATTTCAGACCTGTACCAACACACATGGAGGACGAACACCGTACCTGAAACATTTTCGGCGAGATAAAGAAGTGACACTACTACTACCAGATTGTAGTAGCCTCATTATAATCTTGTCTCCTGAGGTTCATCAGCTTGCCTAAGTCCTGAGGCGAATGTTCACTGGTGATCCACCAACTACGGTACAATGTTTGGCCAGCAAGGACACATAGTGTCACAATATAATACTTGACATTTCATTATTGAAATCATAAGCAACTCTACCTGCAGTGGGAGTCCATTATTATGCAATATTTCTGCTATCGAAGGTGTCAAGTTTCTTGTACCTTTCACGCCAACCTCTAAGTTTACGAAAATCTGTAAACCGTGTCGTAAGGTGGTTGCTGAAATCTGCAACCTGCCCTTACCTGAAGAGATCCAAGTAGATCGAAACACGGGTATGTCATTCTTATCCTTGGAGCTGGTAATTTCATGTTCATGGGTATATCTTTAGGACGTAGTGAGCTCCGCTCGATACACCACCCGCTACGGTGGGAATATAGCAATTGGTTAAATCCCAATTCTTATCCTAACCGTAAGGCCGTCCAACAGGGTTCTACTGTAGCACGTATTCCTTGCCTTTAATGTAAAATGCAATCACTCACTTTAAAATCACTTTTTCTGGTATGTTCCTACTCTGCTACTTACAGTAGTTTGCATATGTTATTTTGGGTTGGAAGCAACGGCAGAGAACTATGCAATAAGAAACTATACAATTCAATAATATAATCTGGGATAGTTACCATTTGTAATACCAAGACATACCAATTTTTTTAGTAGAAATACCTATAAAGTTATGGGAAACACCAACCTGTTTCGACTGTTGGCTAAAGAGAGATTCTCCACACAGATGGCAGAATTGTAGCCGCAAAAACTGCCATAACCAGCGACGACTGAGCGACAAACATTGATGGTAAATTTGAACTCTTGGCCAGCATCGTCATGGTGGATGTACATATAGTTTCCAGACACCGACGACAGAGACGTAAGATCGTAAACAGTTCCCTTATCGTCTTTCGCCTTGCAAATCACTTGCTTATTTGGGAAGCAAGTTTCATGAGAATGCCACACAAAGAAAAAATTGCACAGCTCATCCTGCAAGCAGAGAATGTAAAAATTAATTCCACAACCGAGATTAGCAAACATAATGAGGCCAATATTACTGATACACAATGATATAAAAAGTTAACTGAACTTCTAGAATTCTACTCAGCCTAATGAGGAAAGTTTAAATTCAATGTGTGTGAACACATACATTTAGAAATAATGGATTTTGCTGCAATATACAACTAGGCAAAGCAGCTTTAATACTTTAGATCTCTTTAACTAGTGATATAAAAATAACACAAAAGGTGAAACTGTGAAGGATTTTTGTGTTGACATAAGCAAAACATAAAGATTATATTCGAATATTGTACTTATAGTACCATAATTATTATTTATTTAACAACTATTAGTTCTCACTAGAGCACAAGACTAACTGATGTTAAATGACATCGCGCACGCGTGTGTGTGAGTGTGTGAGAGTGTGTGAGAGTGTGTGAGTTTGCTGGCGTGTATGTGTACATAATCTAAGATGCACTACGAGGTATATACAACTGTTTTAGCATTTCTACATGTTTTCTGCAAAAACTCAAAAAGAGTGCTGCCAACCTCAGGTAATTTTCTTCTTGTGGTAAAGAATATACAGCTCAGCTGAGATAACATGTAAGTGCCACTACTAAACGGAGACTAATCCACACTTGAGAAGGTCAGGTGCAAAATGCAAAGTTCGACGTTTAGAAATAAACTGCAAGAAAGCAGTTGTGGAATAGGGCAAAAAGTATAGAAAATGAGAAACTACACTGTGATGAAAAGGAGAGAAAAAATTAGCAGTGCAGTTTGCAAAATATATGGTTGCCTCTCTTTACATCAATCATTGTAAAGAGCCATTTCGCATTATCCTATACGTAAAATATCTATGTACTTACTTCTTTGGGCCGTACTCAGAAACCATCTGACCATACAGTGTTAAACAGTTACTGAGCCAATTATTATAAAATCTAATTTCTGGGCAGGGTAAAAGTGATGGTAAACAAACTGTATGTTTGGCCAAAATTCTGCCCATTATAATCTTAGCATCCTGCCTGGTTGTGTGCTAGTACTCTGGACTGTGCTCACAATGATCAGCCAGAGACAGTTCAGATGTAAGACTAATATTTGTTATATACAATATGTTACTCAAGCTAATGTATTGTAAGGTATTTGGCCACAAGGACCCCTTCATAATTTTTTTTTTTTTCTCTTCTCCTTTTAATAATTGGCGTTTAATAAATTTTGTTAATGAAAATTTGCTTGTTTGTTTCCTGTGGTTGGGATTAACTATCAGCTGGCCCGTGTATATTACCATCAGATCTCCGAGCTACCAAACCATGTGCTTTGTGGCTACTGAATATGAACATTGTGTAAGGTTTCCCCAGTGCATCGTGGTCGCCCGGTGAAGCAAGTGTAAGCCCGGCCTATTATTACAGTGATGTTCTTGTTTATGTCCCAGTTTGTCAGTGTCTGGGCAGGCAATCAGTGTCAGTTGAGATCTGACCAGTTAGTTTATTCCTGCTTAAAGTGATGTTAATATTTCCAGCAATTACTTTTATGTGGTATT
>PNEQ01001016.1:0-18464 GCA_003012365.1 Medauroidea extradentata | reverse complement strand
ACATGTGAGTATAGCAGTATATTTAAGACACCGTTAGTGGTACCCCGTAGTTTAGGTCGTTCTCCTTTGTGAAGCAAACTGAGGCAGATCACAACCAATAATAAACTGGGACGAACACTCATGACTTAGTGAATTCCGCCACTGGTGTTACCGAGTTACGTTCACACTGTAAGACAAATCACGGGAAAGAATTTTTGTATGTTATTGTGCCATGTACGTCTGGTGAACTATTATTAAAAGACTGAAAGTTATTAAAGAAACTGGCTCCTTCTTTTTCTTCTATGTAAACTCCTTAGGCTATCCGGGCATATTAATAACAAACAAGGAAAAATCTAATTAGATAAGTCGTCGCAGGCAGCAAGGAACATCATAACCTCAATTAGAATCGTCTAGACATCATCAACACAGAGACGTAGTAGCGGAAGCGGACCCACTACATTCTGCCGCCACGAACAGGGACGTCTAGACACACAACGCAACGACGTAGACGTAGTAGCGGACGAGCAGCGTGCCTCTGTCCGGTGTTGCCAAGTCACGCACACCTGCCGGCAAATGGAGATAATCGCCAGCCGCCGCCATGCATTTCCTTGGCTCTTGGGCGCGCGGAGGGCAGTAATAGCCAATGTTATTCGTTTATGTGTCTATTATGATGTTTAAATGCCGGTAATAAATGCATTGAAAATATATAAACTAAGTTTTTAATGTTTCAGGCAAAGAAAAAAAATATTTTTCTGTCGGGAATTTCAAAATTAGTAATTTGCTTTTTTTCAAGATTTTGTACCTTCAAATCCATGACTCGTCTTATATGCGGGGTCGTCCTATATGCCGACAAATACGGTATCTATGACGAGAGCGTATTACCAGGATCGGTTACATTGGCAGTTTGGATTAAAAGGAAATACAAAAGATTATGAAAAGGCAAGAAAGGAAAAAACCAAAACATTCAAGAGAAATTATTTAGTCTGATTTTGAAAAATCTGAAGCTGAAGATACACACATTTCTCCACAAGAAGGAAATGATGAAACTGACGAGTCTTTTTCAATTCCATCTACAACTCAAATGAGACTAAAACTGCCTACTACTGCATTAATGAGTGACAGATGTGGTGCTTCTGATCGAACCATAGTTGCTATTGCTTCTAGTGCTTTGAAAGATCTTAGGCTTATTAATGAAAAAAATTTGTCGCTAGTAATTGAAACCAGTATGATGGTCGGAGTGACAATACTATTGTCAGTAATAAAAAAATATAAATTAATAAATTTGGAACCAAAACATTTTGTAGAGTTCAGAAGGAGGAGTACATCAGTTTGATTCATGAGCCTGGAGGACAACATGACGGTCGTTTGACACCAGTAAATGGCAATGGAATCGAAATAGCTAAGTGCATTTAGAAGATGCAAATTTTGATGTAAACCAAATGGAAGCGATTGGTTGTGAAGGTACACCTACAAACACTGGCTGGAAAAATGGTGTGATTCGCAATATTGAGGTCAAAATTCAGCGGCATTAGCAATGGTTCATTTGTTTACTTCACTCTAATGAACTTCCCTTCAGATGTTTGTTTCAACAATTGGATGGGGAGACGACCAACAAGAGAACAGATATGGGTACCTACAAACAACTCTGCTATCAAGGTCTGCAATGCCAAAATTAGGCCAAAAATCTGATTTCAAAGCCATGCGTCTTGTGTAAGGTGGATCTCCCATTAATGATCTTGTACTGCATTTAACTACATTCTGAATGGCTGTATGGTTGAGTAGGGTGTGCGTGGAACTCGAAGTACAGCCACCCCCACGTGGTGAGTTCTGGGTAGTTTCAGCAATTTATTTGCGAAATGAGCAAAGAGCTGCCCGAAACTGTTCTTCTTGAGTAAAATTTAAAAGTTAAAGAAATATTTATAATAAATAATTTACAAAAGCTGTAATTGTTTCTTTTTATTATTTATTTGAACCTTAAGCATTTCCATGCTGCATGACACTCAAAAGGTTAAAATCTTAAAATTGAAAATAAAAGAGAAATAGTAGTATGTTGTTCTTATAGATTTCCTTAAATTTTAGGCATTATACACGAACTAAAAATGAAGTGCAAGAATATTTTCCCAATTTTTCGTATTACTGTTAGCTAAATTTATGCAATACCAAGCTACAAGACAGTGTTAGACTTAATACTAAAAACTTGAAAAATTATTTAAAATTGTTTTTTTTTTTTTTCTGCAACTTTAGGCTTAATGCGCAAACAGAAGACAACTATAAGTTTTATTTATTATTTTTCCCAAATTAAGAATACAAAAGTGCAAAATTTTCCTAACTATTAGAATTTGAAAATCCGAAATTGGCTTTTTTCAGCACACCCTAACGTACATGTACATGTATGTATGTATGTGTGTGTCTATATATATATATATATATATATATATATATATATATATATATATATATATATATATATATATAAGCATATACAGATTTGCAAACACATGTGCATACGTGCACACACACACACACACACACAGTTTCCAATGTACTGTTTTACATACATGTGTTAAGTTTCATCATTGTTAGCCTTACTACTTTCCTTGACAAATTAATTGACGGCTACTGACAAGATAACACATTTTTCAACATTGTTTTAAAGTTCAAAATTTTCAGAACCACACAAACCACGAATTTCAGTTTAGACTGATCTACAACACAATTATCGGCTGTCTACATCTATTAGTTATATTTACTACTCAATACATGAGGAGCGTTCACTCCAGCACAGGAATACACTGCCAAAGCCTACGCCTTGCCAATAAAAAAACAGGTATTTTTAAATGTATGTATATCTAAACATATTACGTATATCTGTGGTAGCCATATTTACCCTAGACAGAAAGTTAATAATAGCAGGCGCTGCTTCATAACTAGCATTGCACATGAAGATGATGTGAACAGTACTCGGGTGTCCAGGCTCACACTCAGCACCACGAAGCTCAAAAGATATCCGTCCATCTGTGTACACAGGCTCATAACTCGTCCACCCTGAAAGCAGAAAGTGATGTGAATAAAGATTAGAAATGCAATCAATACAACTTCATTTAGATTGTTTATAACTGCTGAATGGCCTAAAAATGGGAGGTCTGGACACACACATTGAAAAAGTGACAAGTTAAGGTCACCATAGTTCAACAGATTGCCGCACAGCGCTATTTGACTTGCAGTGGAAAGTTTACGTGAGAAGGGCTTGCAATGCTTACATTAATTTTAGTTAAAATTACAATGAATAGATACATACATGAAATAAAAAAAGTATTACTTTAATCAACAGGATGTTAGATGTTCCCTGTTGATTCCGCAAAGAAAATTAAGGTAAACAACCCAGGATCAAATATGTTAAGGAAATATGTTGTTAAAAAAAACTTCTGAAAAGCTGAACAACTGTTTAAACCGAGATGTCTATATACTGGACAAATTTCCTAACCTTCCTTGTTGTCTAGAAACGTGTACAAATAAAATTGTGAACATAATTTTTTAATAGGCAGTGCAAACCACCTGCGATCCAATAGCCGAAAATTCAAAACTCCTCAATGCTATAATCTGTATCCCTCGACCTGATAGTATACGTGAAAGTAGGCAAAAATATGAAGAACATCAGTAATGAGTAATATAACTGTTAGAGAACCTTTTTAAAGTGTAATGCATTGTAATAATGGATTAAAGGCACACAAAACACCAAGCAGCACCTTATATAAAAATAACTTCAAAAACCTTACAAAATTCCTTTAATTTCAATTTCTTGAAATAAACCAAAATGAAACCATTTCAGTTTAGCTACTAACCACATTTTTGTTTTGTAGATAAACAAAATAAACTTAACTTTTAACGAGGCTTAACCAAGAAGTATTTTGAACATAAAATTTTACAGTTCAGTGTAAATACTCTAGAATGACATTTATAGGAACTTAAATGTCTGTAATGCTTATAATCACTAACACATCAAATTAGCTGTTGTTAAATAATGTAATATGCATATTATCTACAGTTTATAACAGTTTAGATCTCAGACGGGCTCAGTTGTGGCACGGCTGACAACCCTGCATATGTATCTGCCGTAGCATCTCGCCACACTGCGCCACGCCGCCCTTGCTTGGACCCTTGAGCCGCAATAACATTCACTTAATGAATACTTTTTCGTGTATCATCTTTGTGTCACAGCTACAAAAGTTTTAGTTAGTGATACATTCATTTTCAAACACATGGTTTTGATTGGAATAAAGTGTGTATTATCATAACAGATGCGTGAAATAATAAACAAAAAGGAGGAAATTACATAAAACAACTCTGTAATACAATGTTTTGGTTTAAATCACATTTTAGGGCCTATGGAAACAAATAAGAAACACTACTCGCAAGCAGTCTTGTATTTACAATAAAAAGAAAGGGGGTGGAGAAGTGTACTGTTTTGACAACATTAGCAGGCGGCGGGGAAGACATGCAAGAAAGATAAGAGAGGAGGGAGAAAGGATGCACCTACGAAATATTTTTTTTTGTACTAGGATAACTGACTGTCGAAGTGATGATTTGAGAGGTTGGGAAGGGGATTATTTTGACAACAGATATATGATGCACCACAGATGCCATTGCTTTGACCATGAGCTCTAATTCCTCCAGCTGGGAGGGGGAGATAGAGATAACCAAATAAAACCAAAAGGCAGTATTGAACTAAAAGGAACATATCAGCAGTTACACAGTTTCAGGGGAATTAGAGTTGATGCTTGTAACATTTCTATAAAGTTCAGAGTAACGAGTATGGAAAGTACGATTCCAACTTTACGTAGTCCAAGTTGCCTGTCTGATAATATGCAGTACAATATGCATGTCTGACAGTTATTTTAAAACTTTGATGTTGTGTATATTCAATTCACACAACTTCGTTTAGTGCTATTTTAAAAACCCTTATAAAATTTCCATGCAAAAGCTAGCACATTTTTAAACTTTTTTTAAAAACGGCAGTGGTTGGACACGCAACCCAAACATTTGTAGCAGTGTCCAAAATTACTATTTAGGTTACTTAATGAATAACATCATCACTACAGGTAAATATTTGAGGAGTTAGGGTGAAAAATTTAATGAGGTGAAGTAGCATGCTAAATTTCCAACTAGCTCCGTAAATTCGCCTGTTGCTGTTTACTTGCATTTCATACACCACATTTCGGCTGAAAAAGCAATACATATCCATTAATAACAGTAATAATGTAAAATAAAAGCCCATAGTGATATTTTGTAAGTAGAAAATAATTGTTATTTTTAATTAAATTTTGTATTTTGTATAGAAAACTAACCCCAAAACCAAATAAAAAATATAACTGTAGAATTTGTATTGCAGGGTGTGAAAACACTGCTAAATAATTTATATGCAATAAATAACAGACAATTTATTTAACAGTGACAATTTAAAAATTAACAAAACATCTAAATATCAACAAGTATAAAGTTTTCAACTTTACAGCACATTGCGCTGTTTCGTAACGTTAAAATCTATCCATCCTAAATTCATTAGTCCTAAAAATGTAAGAGGCTCGTTTCGGACACAGACTGCAATTTGTTCCTTTTTTCTCCTTTAAAGGTCCGTGGGCTATTTTCTTCCTCCTGAGAATAAGCACGTGTCGAACGTGAATCCTCACCCCAGTCCCCTTCTTCGCACCTGTAAATATTTCGTCCAACATTGCAAAATTACTGCAGTCATTGCAGTTACTAGCAGCTGAGTGAGATGGGAACTGAATTTCAAACAATATCTGCTAGACTTTATACAATTTAGATACAAAATTAATACACTTTATTGTGTTCTGCTACTTACCGTGACTTCTGGAACTACTTGGATTCAACCATGCTGCTGCTATTTACCGGTGGACCTCAAACCATGTAAGGCTTCACATAAAGCATGAAATGCAAGAATGTTTTGTATTTTCTAAAATGCTGTATGCAAGTTATTATTTACTCAAGTGTAATGTTTCAATGATTGCCTTTAACTTAACATTTGTGTATTAGATATTGTTCTTTGTTCTGAGCTACTAAAAACGGTGTAAAAAAATAACCTGCTTGAGTTTATGCATTGATGATATGTATAGAATGCTCGATCACCAGACGCTAGGTTGCAATCAATCTCATGCTTGCTATTAGTTCAGTTTACTTTCTGGACACACACACTAACTTCACGCAGGATATTTTCTTAAAGACTTAGAGTTGAAGATTTTCTACCTGGTTTAACTTGTATTTCGTAAATTCCTAGTGTGAAGTGTTCAGCCACTGCCCCACATTTAAGCATATATAATTTTTTTTTCTTAAGTAAATTTAAATCTTTAATAACAGGCTATATGCCTGTTCATCAGGTGTTAGGGATGAAACAACATGATTCAATAACCTAATAATTGGGGACATGGTTAATTTAAATTCATATTTTCAAAACTTTAATATGAACTACAGTTGAGTATTTAAAGTTGAGTCATTTGGATATTTTCCTGGTTTGTTTGTTTTCAAATTGACCACAGTAAAATTTTAATTATTTTTGTTTTTCCCTGCATTTGTCAAATTTTTGAGTTTTGGCCAATTTTAGTTTCTTATTAAATTTTTCCTGGTGAAGTGAATAACTTCTTGTGTTGCAAGCTTCTCCAGTTTGTAAGATTTTTGGCAACAACCGAATTATTTTTAGGATTTCTTTATGTTGCCTTTTTATGTATTTTGTGTTACTGTAACGTTTGTATAATAGCAATTTAAAATGCACATTTTAAGCATTGCAAGTTGCCTGTTATTAAGTTTTTATAGTGTGCCACTATTATTAACGTTTTATTATAACTGCAAAGTTTCGCAGAACTATGGGCTGGCCCATCAATACATAACCAAATCTCGACAACCTTCTGGTCACAATATTGGATAATCGCAATCATAGCACCAGAATACTCTACACTACCACGTTTCTTCAATTTGAATTATCCAGTTCTAGTTTGCTCCCTGGTTGCTAGGGTAACCAACCATGATTCCACCAATGCCATTATTTAATGTGCCTGAACTTGCCACCTGATGAAGTTGGCCTAAGCCAGCGAAGCATTCAGCAACCACACACTCGCATAACAATTTGTTCGTCCTTGTGCATGTGAGTCACTATCAAGAAGAACCAGCCTGTGAGTACCTCAACCCTCTGTATATATATTTAATTGGTTAACATATCTGCCAAAACCTTCTCCACATACACAAAAATATACTACTTGAGGATACGCACAGTAAATTGCAAATACAAGACATTGTGCTGTTAAGTGCTTGAGCATGAAGTTTGTTCTATATTGGTCACTTTAACATAAATCTACAATGGGTAGATTATTATGATAACAACATTTTTAGGGTTATACTTATATTCATTTCTCAGAACTCCCTAGAGCAAGTACAATACAATCAGTGTGATATACATTAAATTAATAGTAATTTCTCGAGACTTAATTAGCTAATACTATTTTCTAGAATCATTGAGTACAATTTAATTCTAAGATCCATTTTCGTGTAGCCTCGTACAAGGCTTTCCAAATGCAAGTAAAACCTTATTTAAAAATGTTTCTGCAGACTATCTGTTTATCTGCCTCTTTGCTTAATAATTTCTTATGTTTGTATATCTGCTGGCATAATTTTTCATACATAAGCCAGAAACAGGAGATGCACACCTAAAAACGTCATGATACGAGTGCACTAGCTTGTCTAGTCCCCATTCTTGTTTAATAGATTGTAACAAATAATTCTTCTTATTTTCAACAATTATAATGTGCACTAGCAATCAATGATAATTCATACACGGAAAACATTCTAAATAGTATACATTGTTTAACAGATTGTAACAAATAACTCTTCTTATTTTTAACAATTATTATGCTTACTAGCAATCAATGATAATTCATACCTGGAAAACCTACTAAATATACACGTGTATTTGTAAATTATAAATGTATTTTATCGTTAACTAAACATTGAACTGTGTGTGCCAGGCTTTCATTTACCTGCTAAATTTATGTACCTTGTTGCGTTCTACCTATAACAGGTGAGTTAGGAACTAAATGTAGGTACAGTATTTGTAATGCATGGTGCATTAAATATATTTCAAAATGCTTTATAATTACGAATATGAAACTATGTGCATGTTTTTTATGTGTCAGTAATATTTCAGTTATAAGCTTAAAAGGCCATGATCCATCACTTCTACTCCTTTAACAAAACAAAATTTTAAAATCCTAAATTAGAGCAGATACAGAAAAACAGTTGCACAGTGTCATTAAAACCAGTGTATATTATGTTAGCTAATTTTTTAAAGATAAATTACACAACAGTTTCAGCTAATAATGCAATTATGAAAATTCTCATTCATGAACTAATTAGTCGGATCTATATAATTTTTTGTCAAGAAAAAATTATACTACACACTAAAAACTATTTTTCACAAAAGTGTGCAACAATTTTTCAATGTCTACTTTTGTTTAGGAAAAAAAAAAATTTCTTGAAAGCAATAGAAATTATGGTTAAAGGCATTAACACAATTTTTGTGTTTAGGAATTATTTACTTTTTCATAAGCTACAAAAATTGTAAATAAAACTTTGTGTGCATTCATATGTTGTTCATATTAAACCGACAATAATAATTTATGTTTGTGAAAATAAAAAAACAAGTACATATATAGACGTATGCATAACACATACTTAGGCACTATAGGCCTACACAATGTGAAAAGCCTACATTAAGCACCAGCATCGAGACGACTTGAACATTCTGCAATACTTTGTGTAATAGCTGTGGACTGCTAGCAACAAGTGAGCTGCAGTTTCTCCAGGTGTTGTAGTAACGAGCCTCATTTTAAAGATGAGCATTTTGGCAATATTTTCAAACCGTATCCAGTTATTTGTTTACAACACATATCTAAGCATAGAAATTCAAAGTCGGAATAATTATTGTATTTACTCGCACTTTTATTCCAAAACAACTGAAAAAAATTCAAGAAAAATAAATGTGGAAAAAAGGCAGTACTACGTAAGGGCGATTGGGGGACAAGGTGGATTTGTAGTCATAAACTGGCAGGTGTCAAGAGTGGGAGGTAGAGAGAGAGAATGTTCTCACTGCCTGGTTCCTCAATATTTACTCCTCTCTCCTCTTCCTTTTTTTTTTTTTTTTTTTTTTTCGCAAAATTTTGTTGGGTGGCGGGTAGAAGCAATACGAGAAGTTAATTTTGATGTCTTGGGCAGCTATTTCCCATGGGGAAAGAAAGGAAGAAAAAATGGTGACACAGTTCTTTTCCCACCCTCCCCGGGAGAGGGAAGGCAAGGCCAGACAGAGTGGTGATTGGAGCCGCGCAGCCCTCTGCTTGAAGCCACCCCCTGCTGCTATCCTGAGCCTTGCTTTCTCCTCAGCTCTGAACAGTAAATAAAAAAGGCAACCTTGCTCTGCTGTCATGGCACGCTATCTCAGGAAGGAAGGGGGGAGGCGGACATGCTGGAGGCGGCAGACACACAGCAAGAGGGGAAGGAGTGTTGTACAGGTGTGCGTGCACAGCAGGGTGACCTTGGCAGGCTATTTATAGTTAGCTGCCAGGAGAGGAGTGGGGGAGGGAGGGAGGTAGAGGAAAGCAGCAACCCCACCCCCCCTCCCGGCACTCCCGCATCCTCGCCGTCAATCTCTAGCCAGTGTGAAATTTATCTTTCTTCTCTTTTTTCTTTGTTACCCACATTTTCTTCCTTCCTCCCCCCTGGCCCATCCATCCTAGCACCCTTCGTGGTCTCTTGTCCCATGATTTTTTTACATGCTAGCAAAGCACTTAAATTTTTTTCCCTGGAACTTGTAGCAAAAATCGTGGTGTGCACTATACGCAAGGGCGCGCTATACATGAGTATGTACGGTACTTCAAAATTCCAGTGATTATAACATTTAAAAACATTGTGCATGATTTAGAACATGATACACTGGACCTGTACACATATTATGTACATTAAAAATGTACAATTAATGCCTTTCCAAACCATGATGTTATGTAAAAACTTTTAATTTGTCCAACATTAAATCTACTTTCTCATTTGCTTACTCCAGCAGTCCATACAGAGCACATCTTCTCCGCGATTCATGTATCAAAGGTCATGCAGAAAGTAGTTTAAGTCTACTCCATCTCAAAAATTTAACCATACACACTGCTAACATGTTTCAATCAAACAAACCTATTTAAAAACATTTGTTTACTTTCTTTAGTTTCATATCAAATATGGATACATCAAGTAACTTAATACATATGTCTCACATACAAACATTCACAAGAACTTTAGTAAAAAAAAGTGCTCTAGTAAATGGACAATTTGCAGTTTTATGCATTTCAAAGAGCTGTTATTATACTGAAGTGCATTTAAATTTACCTTCACATATAAAATATTCTGACACTGAATAAATGAAGAAATGGAAACTTTTAACAGGATAAAATTTTTTTTACACTCACCAATTGGAATTTCTTGACTGCCTGTTTTCAAACATACACTGGCATTTTTAAAGCCGGCGCAGGGCTCCACCAGTGGACCACACATGTTGAGGGAGAAGCTGATGCCATCTTCCCAGAGAACAGCATAGTCGTGCTGCTCATTGTGTAGTGAACTGAGGCGGAATATTGTGTTTAAAGAGGGTTCTTTCACAACACATTGACTGCCTACAGCATACTGCAAACATACCACACACACACATTAGAAAGCAATATGTTACTTACACAACACGTACTATGCTACAGTCTGTTACAATTTCACTTTGTTACAGTACTATCACCAATATTTATGTACATACAGTATATACATATATTGTTTGCAATGGAACACCCTGTTACTACTGCGTTGTTTTCTGTTAACTAAATATACACGACAATCTTTGATTATTAGCAACTTTCATGTCATATGTTACCTTGTCACCAAGGTATTTATATAAACAGCTTTCTTACCAGACCTTCTTTCTCCTTCCGTACAAATGTAGTAGACAGGAATAAGAAAACTTAAGGACCCTTGCTTATTTGTTATGTCACATCAAAATATGTTGCTGCTTAAAAAAATATATAATGTGAAGAGGCGAGGTTTTAATCAGCGTTCAACGAGGTTTCTAGCGCTGGTGTGGGTTAATATGAGGCGAGTATGTAGTAGCACTGAAATGAAGGGGTGGGTGAAAAGGGAGATCCTCCAAAAAAAACCCAACAGTAAACGTCATCCTATGGCACAATTCCAACATACCAAACAAATATTAAACCATTTCAATAATAATTTACAAAATAGAAATTTTTGTTTACTGAATAATCATGTATACATTTCAGTACACTAAAATCCCGCTGATGCGACCCCCTCTGATGCGTCCTTTCCGTTTATACAACCCTATTTTGAGAAACCGTGAAAAATTTGAGTCTAAAAAGTAGAAAATTTGAGTAAAATCTGCTAAAAATACATATTTTATACTTTGTTGGCGCTATGTGTCACATTTATCTTGGCGAGGGATGTATTGCAAGCAGGCAGGCATACGACGGCTAAAAGTAGTTACCACTCCCTCCCGCGACTGTCTGTTAGCCAATACCGGTAAACTACTGCACTACCTGATAGCATCTGCGCGCACATCTATTGCCGTCCAGGTCCCGTGCCTTTGTCTTGCGACTCGTTAATGCATTAATGTGATTTTGCTCACTTGTGGATACGGTACTCTCGCTTGTTGATTCAGATCTCTCTTGGTTCTTATTAATTACAGTATTTGTTGACGACTTTGTTTCTTGGACGCCGATTTGGTTATAATGCTGGTTTGATTTTGTGAATAATTGTTGACAACACACACATTTTATTTTTGAATTTCAATTTGGTAACACTGATGGCTTGATTCTGTGAACGATCGTTGACGACACGCGCAGTTTTACACGGATTTTGATTTGGTTACATTTTTGACCTAATTTTGCAAATTATTGTTGATGATTGTGACTCGATTTGTTGAGTTACACGAACTCGTGAATTCATGAAAATGAGTGAAAAGTGAGACAGTTTTTCGCTTACGAAAAAATACGAAATTATCCAGGAAGTTAATAAAAATATGGTTTCAAAGACGAATAAAGTGCAGCAATATGTCATTCCGAAGTCTACTCTGTTCTCGATTCTCAAAAAAAGAGAAGAAATTCTAAATGTAGTACAGACGGAAGGCTGCAATGTGCATTTGAAATATTTGAGAGGCCGAGAGCTCAAAATTTGCCTGTGAGCGGACCAATGATGTTGGCAAAGGCGGACGAATTTGCATTGAAGTTGGGAATAACAAACTTCAAGCGTTCAGTTGGGTGGCTGAATCGTTTCAAGACTTGACACGGAATATCCAGCCACAAGATCGTCGGCGAAAGTGCGTCGGTTGATCTTAAGTCGGTGAGTGAGTGGTTGCTCTTACTCCTAAATGTCCTCAGCCATTACCAGCCCCAAGATGTGTATAATGCAGATGAGCTGGGGATGTTTTACAATTTCTTGCCAGATCGCACTCTTGCGGTGAAAGGGGACACATGCAAGGGTGCGAAAAGGAGCAAGGAGCGCCTCACCGTCCTTCTGTGCTGCAACATGGACGGCAGTGACAAAATGAGGCCCCGTGTAACAGGCAAGTTTAAAAAACAGAGAGGTTTCAAGGGGAACATTCTCTGTTGTGACTATGATTTCAACAGGAAATCATTGATAAATGCGGCAGTTTTTTCGAAGTGGCTTCGCAGTTTTGATGCCAAGATAGGTGTCATGAACAGAAAAGTCGCCCTCGTCATCGAGAATTGCCCCGCACATCCCGCGCTCGATAACCTCAGGAATATCGAGCTGGTGTTCCTACCAAAGAACACCACTAGCGTGGTTCAGCCTCTGGACCACGGGATAATCCAGCATGTGAAGCTGAAGTTCCGAGAGATGCTTAAGCGGAGCATGGTGCTGAAGCTTGACATCAGGAAAGAGATGAAGAAGTGGGACGTCTTTAGGGCAATGGAAGTGATTGTGGCCAGTAGGAGGTATTTAAAACCAGCAGTAATCGTCAACTGTTTCCGACACTCCCACTTCGTCACACCAGTCTTTCGCTGCCGCCAACACTGAAAATCCCCACGACCCACCCACAGTGGACGCAGAGCCCCAGTCGGGCTCCTCAACGGAGCCGCAGCCTCAGACGTACACTCGGCCATCCAACGACGAAACGTGGCAGCAACTGAACCCAGACTGCACGTTTGCAGAGTTTGTGACAGCGGATGACATTGCAGTTTGGGGCACGCTAGACGATGTCGATGACGTCCAGGGGCAGGGGCCGAGCGAAGACAAGGAGGAGGAAGCAGAAGAGTCCGAAGCTGTGCCGACGACGAAAGACATCCTAAAAGCTGGGGACGTCCATGAACACATTCTGAGGCAGCATGGTGCGAGTGACGCTGTGTGGTCCCAGTTCACACAATTGAAACAATTTGTGAAAAATGCCGTTGTGAAGAAAAAGCAGGCAACAATTACGGACTTTTTTAAAAAGTAGGGCGGTGTTAGCTGTATATTTTCTGTTTATGTTTCTGTTTAATATTGTTTGTTTTACGTCTCCTCGACGTTAACTTTCATTACAGACTTTCGCCTCACACACACACAAACGTAGCAGTTCGATTAGGAAAGTGTACAAACAACAAATGTGTTAAAACATTCACTTTAGCCTGAGATATTTAATATGTCAACGAAGTACGGTAAGTGATCACGATTAAATAAACCTACACATCGTAGTTTATTCATTCCACTTTTTTTAGTATGCTTTCACATGTGGCATGTCCACACAAACTTTACCCTTTGATTTAATTTAATGTTTACATCCACTTCACAAGTGTCTGGTGTAATTTCTCATTAAGTAAAACGGAAGCAAAATGTAAACACGGTTACAGTGAATGACGGACGCGCACTAGCGACTGGCGGAGGCGGACTGGCGAGTAGATATGCGCGCAGCCAGCAGCTCCCTCTCCTCCCCGCCCTTACTTTCCCTCCTCGCATTCCATCTAGTCAGCTGGATGGACCGGAGCGATCGATAACGTGGCCCGCCAGACCACCCGTCACGCATCGCTATTGTGTCACGTAACGCAACCTTTTAAACACCAGTGTAATACAGCCCGCAAAAAAGATAATAAACCTTTAATAAAAACTTATAATTTCAATACTAAACAGTCTGATTTTTCTATATAAAGCCAATGAAAATGGACACGTATCACTGTATTGAAATTTTTTTTTTTGGTCAAGGGGAGCTCCCATATGGCTTTCTGGGGTATCTTTTTTTTCTGGAGACATCTGGCTATTTAAACACTGTAATATTAATTTTAAAAACTTGATTTTTTTACGCCATAAATGATTTTAATAAGAACTCTATGCGAACAATGGCGATTTTTTTATGTATTTGGGTATGGGGGGTCGAAATTCTCTATTGCGACCTTTACGTTTATAAGTCCGTTTTTCTGGGAACCGTGAAGGGTCGCTTAAGCGGGATTATACTGTAATGACAGTTTCACATACAGTAGTTCATTGCACAAGTTAGTTTTAATTTACTGAACAGCTTAACATTTACAGTTCCAATATCTTAGTGACAGAGCTCTGTAGTAGTTTATGTTTTTCAGCAAGAGGTGAGCTGTATCACATTGCATTCCTTCAGTCAAAATCATTTTTAAACAGTTTTCTTGTCTTTGCTTTTCTGTAGCACGTGTCAGCAGTTTTATAATTGTGATGACACTTTCAACGTACACCTTTGTTAAAAACATACCTATGTGTTCACGTACCATTCTGACTGCTCAAACTATCTGACAACCAAGTTCACAGTTGTTTGCTTTTTCTTTTGCTTCAATAATCTGTTTCCCCTCCTGTTATTTTTCAAGCATCCTTGTTATATACACCTTAACTCTACATGATGTGGTGGTGTTAATGCCTTTCCAGTGCACGTAGCAACCTATTTATCTGTCTTGAAATGCTTTCCTATTTTTCTACAATGAAGTAATATTGTCATGATGGTAAAATTTGGTGATTTATTTTATATTTAGTTTTTTTGCATGTGAAATGGCCAACAGTCGTATCATTTACCGAATTTACTCTATCGTAAGCCGGCCTTTTTACTGTTTCGGACCATCAAATACCCCAACTCGGCTTACAATCGGGCTCAACCATTTTACACACAGTTTTGACCATATATAAATACAGTAAACTCTCGCCAGTCCGTGGTTCGAGAATCCGTGGTACTCAAAAATCAGTGGTTTTCTCAAAACAATGTCCGTTTTGATTATGCAACGTGCTGCGCCGTGCTGCACTGCGCCTAGCTTCTTCCAGTTTGTGCTGCGCTGTGTCGCGCTGCTATAGTAGCAAGCATCCAACGGTACTAGTAGCGGCAGATGTGGCAAGCCCAAGGTCAACGTGTCTTCCCGGAACACAACAAATCGATACAACATGCTCGGACACTGCTCCCGGTATTTCTTAGTGTTGTCTGTTATGAGAATGGCGTCGGTAAGAAAAAATAAGCACGTAACGTTAACACTAAAACAAAAGTTCAAATTCGAAATTTGCAAGAAATTGGAGCGTGGTATAAAGGTTTCTGCAATCAAGCAAGAGTGTGGCATCCGCGAGACAACTGTGTACGACATTGAAAAGAGTAGTGCCAAACTTAAAACGTTTATGTCGAACAGCGAGTCGGAGAAAGGATTTCATGATCGGAAAACACTCCACAAGGCCAAACTACAGGATTTAGACAGTCCTCTGTACTGTAAAAGTGGTTTTCGTTATAACGGTCCGAAGATGCTGCCATATCAGCACCTATTTTGATTGAAAAAGGAAGAGAGTTCTATGAAAAAATTAAGCTTACAGAACCATGTGCGTTTTAAGAGGGTTGGTCACCCAGATTTAAAGACAGGCACGGAATTAGAAACTTAGATGTGTCAGGAGAGCAGAAGTTGGTTGATTTACATGAGCCTAACAAATTTCAAGCCAGTTTTGCGAATTTAGTAAGCGAAAACGGATTGACTGCTGAACAAGTATACAATGCATATGAAACTGGTGTGCTATGGAAATGTTTGCCAACCACAACTTTAGCTGGCGGCAATGAAACTTCAGCGCCTGGCTTTAAACATAACAAGAAATGAGTGACAGTTCTCGTCCGTGCGAATGTGGCTGATACACACAGAGTAAAACTCAGTGTGGTCGGAAAGTTTGTGAAAACAAGGTGTTTTAAGAACATAACACATTTGCCTGTCAATTACCGTGCACAAGGAAACGAGTGGAGGACTGCTGAAATTTTTGGTGCATGGTTCAATAGTGTTTTTGTGCCAAGCATGAAAGAAAACTTACCGGAAAAGGGCATGTCAGAAGACAGTAAGATCGTGCTGTTGTTGGACAACTGCAGCGCGCATCCACTTGCCAAAGAACTGACGAAAGGCAACATATCAGTACAGTTCCTGCCACCAAATGTTACTAGCTTGATCCAACCAAAAGATCAGGGTGTCATCCAAAACAAGAAAATACTAAGATGTGACTTCATGAGACAATTGACAATCCATGATGGCACGATAGTTGAATTTCAAAAGAAATACAACTTGAAAGATACCATATTCAATGTCTCGTGCGCGTGGAGTGCTGTGAAAAGTGAAACCCTACACAAGGCTTGGTGAAAAATTTAATCAACAACACCGGAAGATGTGTCGGACAATGAGGATGACGACTTCCTTGGGTTCGTAGACAAGACGAAGCTCACGGACAACACATACACAGAGACAAGACGAAGCTCACAGACAACACATACACAGAAATATTACAAATGGTTGAATGTGCTGACACCCAAAATCAGATGAATAAAAGACGTCCCAATTTCTGTGACTCTTACGACAGAAGAGATTATAGACGCAACAATAAATCAAGCCTCCGCCCCCACTGAACTGGAAAGTGGTGGAGATGAAGATAACAATAGTGATGAAGCAGATGTTGCGTGGAGTGCGGCCGTTGCTGCTTGGGACACACTAATGAAATTTTCAGAAAGCAAAAAAGACTGTTACTCTGTGTCGGAGGTAATGCAATGCCATATCCTGCATTCTACTTTCCTTCACAAAAGAAGACAGGCCATCAAACAGTCAGACATACGCACTGGTGGGACTATTGACACAGCAAAAGAGTGAGCCGACTGCTTCAACCTCGGGTGCTGTTAATTGCAACTCTAGAAATAATTAAAGTCTACTTTTTGTGTTTTTCCTTAGTTTAATGTGTGCGCAAGCTATTTGACGTAAAAGTGTACAAATATTATTAATCTGTGGTTTACTTTTTCGTGCCTTGTTTGGAATAATCAATTATTGCTGGTTAAGTAAAATTTACGAATTTTAAAATTTAAGGTATTGCTATGTGCACTGTAGTATACTTCACCAGCACATGGGTGGAGAAGGAAATAGCAATAGCTGTTTCTGCTTCTCTGTGACAATGACAAGTTGTTTATGACTTAACGGCTCGCAGCTGGGTGCCCGTGCCAAGAGCCGGCCGGCCAGTGTTGCCAAACGTGTTTGAGGTGCCGTTTTTTAGAATTATTTTACTTCAACAGTGTTGACTTATACCTGTAAGTCCTCAATTCACGTGGGGGATATGTTCCTGGAAACCACGACGTTAATTGGGACGACGTAAATCGGAAACTTACAAAACATGAAACTTTTTTTTAATTTTGCAGATTTTTGTTATGTAAAAATATAGTACTTAAAAATACCGTGGTTTTCAGAAATCCGAAGGTCACAAATCCCCGAGACCCGCGGATTTGTGACAGTTTACTGTAAATACCTTTATAAAACAGGCAGTACACTTTGATCAGTATCGATATGGACGTACGTGAATCTAATTCATAAAAACGTGCAGTTATTATTGCTAGACGGAGAGTGATCTCTCAATATCGTGGCCGGCCGACAGGTGACGTCGCTGCGCTTACCGGCCCTTGGGCTTTGAGCGTGTCTATCAGGAAGTGTAGTCGCCGGCATCCTGCGGTACACGCGCGTTGCCAGTCCGCTACGGTACCACTACCGCTGTATTTGCTGCATGCACCTATTTACGTAATACGTGGTTGCTGAGTTTCAAAATGAAGAGAAGACATTATACAGCCGAGTTAAAAAAAAAGGCATCAAATATGACGAGGAACGTTTAATATACTAACGTAATTTTTTATGCCAGCTCATTCACATGAAAAATTCACTGTTCCATTAAAGGCCTAACAGGGTTCCCACAGAAATATTAAAACGAATTTCCCTGACTTTTCCCTGACTTTCACTGACCAATCATTAAAAATTTCCCTGACCATAATTAATATGATCATAATAACACGCTTATACAATGAACTTTTCTTTGCAGCCTCCACTATCCCCATAGCTGCCCATCACTCTCCTTTTAAGCAAAAGATATTTTATATAACAATTTAAATCAGTAACATTGAAATAAAT